>KV458837.1:162341-188761 GCA_001662605.1 Pseudogymnoascus sp. 05NY08
TTATAAATCATTAATTTATAATAGTGACTCATATAGAAGCTTCTAGAAATTCTGCTTAGAAATCAGAACTTCTGCTTATAAATCCATAGAAGGCCTTAGAACCTCACAGAAACTCATAGAATCTTATAGAAGCTTATAGAAGATTCTACTATAGAAGGTTCTAGAAGGCGCTAGAAGGACTTATTACATAATCTAACAAAATCGAATATTGCTCCTTATACTACCTCCTTATACCTCATATGTGTTATAACCACTTAATGTTGCAATTTTTAAACCTTTAAAAAAACACCTTATAACTGCTCTATTACACCTTAATAAGGCATAGCTATTATGTATACAGAAGTTAGAATAGATAGATGCATACATATAAGCAAGAGTAGCTGCTTTTTTAAATTTAAATATTAATTCTATATAGAGAGGGAGTAGGCTATAGCCATTGTAACTACAAATAGTCATTTAAGCAGCTATGCTTCCTACTATAGACGTTATAGTAGAACAGCTAAAGACCCTAATAGAGCATAACATTTTTAAGAAAGTATTTTTAAATAGCAGTCCACCTAATTTTCAGACTTTATAGAAGGCAAATACAGTGCTCTCTTCTATAATAAGTTGTAGTATTCTTAACACTCCTATAAAGCAATATATACATAAGTTAGTAGATGAAACAGAGAAACTTAACACATGTAACACACTTTAACAAAGAGAGACAGACAACCTACGTTTAATTATCTAGAAGCGTAGAGTATAGAATAAGGGCAAGAGAGCAGTTTTAAAGGGCTAATTCCACATCTCTATAGAAGAACTCTAGTTGTAAGTTATAGAAGCAGAAGCAGCAACAGCAACAGCAACAGTAATAGCAACAGCATTACAAAAGTTAAAAATATTAACAACACCATAAGTTATTACATTAATAATTAATCTAATTAATAATGAGAGTGAAGAAGAGGGTGAAGAGAGCGCAGAAGACTCTTTTAATGATGATATAGATGAATTAGGGTAGTAGTAATTAAATTATTATAATTTTTTAAAGCTGTTAATAGGGTGGCCCTAACCCTACTACCCCTATTATGCCATTACCCCTATTACGCTATAGCCTATGTTAATAGCTATATAAGTAGAAGCTTTATATTATACTACATTTAAAATCAAATATCACTCCTTATACTACCTCCTTATACATCTTATGTTCTATAGCCACTTAATGTTGTAATTTTTAGACCTCTAAAGCAACACCTTATAACAGCTCTCTTACACCTAAAGAGGTACAACTCTTATACATATAGAAAGCAGAGTAGCTTAAAGCATATATATAAGTAAGAGAAGCTGCTTTTTCAAATGTAAATATTAATTCTACATAGAGAAAGAGTAGCCTATAGCTATTTTTAGCTACAAACAGTCATTTAAGCAGCTATACTTCCTACTATAGACATTATAGTAGAACAGCTACATACTCCTATAGAGTATGATATTTTTAAGAAGGTATTCTTAAACAGTAGTCCACCTGATTTTAATACCCTTTAAAAAGCGAATTCTATGCTCTCTACAGCTATAAATTAAGGAGTTTTAAATACACCTATAAAGTGATATATTTATAAGTTAGCAGATAAGACAGAACGCCTTAATACATATAACACCCTTTAAAAAAGAGAGACAGCTAACTTACGTTTAATTATCTAAAAGTAAAGGGCATAGAATAAGGGTAAAAGAGCAATTTTAAAGGGTTAATTCCACATTTTAATAGAAGAGTTACAGTTGTAAGTTGTAGAAGTAGAAGCAGCAACAGCCACAGCTTCACAGAGGTCTAGAACAACACTACAACTTATAAACGAAGCTATAATTAAGGAAATGGATGAAGAGAGTGAAGAAGAGCCTTCTAAGGATGATATAGATGAATTAGGGTAGTAGTAATTGAATTATTTACGATTTTTTGAAGTTGATGATATTTTTAATAGGGTAGCCTACCCCTACCCCACAATCCTAGTATAGCCATAGTCCTAGTATGGCCACA
The DNA here is from genome assembly GCA_001662605.1 of Pseudogymnoascus sp. 05NY08. Lineage (NCBI taxonomy): Eukaryota > Fungi > Ascomycota > Leotiomycetes > Thelebolales > Thelebolaceae > Pseudogymnoascus > Pseudogymnoascus sp. 05NY08. Next base: position 164,350 of record KV458837.1, read on the forward strand.
ACCTACGTTACTTTTAAGGCTACTTATTAGAGTTTATAAACTAACCTAGGAATACTCTAGGAGTAGGTGTACTACTTTTATATAGTTTAATAGTTTTAACATAGCTTTTAGAAGCTCCTTTATAAAATGTTAAGAGTATATAAACTATATAAGGCTATTATGGGCGACCACGGTAGTGAAGCCCTTGCAGAGGGATTCCTGCCAGGAGAGCCTCAAACATACGATGCCATATCAAAACGTAAAAATGTCTCTCTCTCTAGCCTCAATCATTATGAACATGGGAGACCCTCGATTGAGGCGAAGGCCTAAGGCCAACAATACCTCACCTCCGTCGGAAGAGAAAGCCCTCGAAAAGTATTTGAAACTAATGTCTGACCTTGGAAATCCTTTCTAAATTAAGTTTGTACCCTCAACTAGGATAGGTTCTGTGTATATTCTGCGAAAGGTCCCGGGTTGATTGTTCGATTTCAGAGTGAGGCTTGTTGTGACTATGGCGTGTTGAGACGGGAACTACCACGGAGCCACGTGGGCACTTGTATATAGCTTCACTCCGTAGCTTCACTTACCACGATGACCGACTTGTGCCTTTACATGCCGCCTTGCTCGATCTCGTGCAGATTGCTCGAGTCGGCGTTGCTTGCGTAGGTGTTGTTCGCGTTGGTGTTTTTCACGGGCCCTAAGAGACTGCTCTCGCCGACGCCAACATCGTGTTTCAGCGCAACTCATGTCTCTACCAACCATTCTCAAAATAGATGCTAGCAATCTTCATACAATTCCTCCCAACAACCATCCACCCATCCCGCCCGCGAAACTGGCGACCAATACCCGCCTGGAATCCCCCATACTGGCCATCATCTCTCTCATACTGCGACAATTCGCGCAAGAAACACTTCCCACCGTCCCACCAAGCAGGGGGGGCCTGCTCCGTCCCACATCCAGGTCCTGGGCCAATAACCAGTATAAAGTGATCAACATCATAAAACAAGTTCCTTCCTACAATCTGTAGCAGTTGCGCCCCGTTATTATTCGTAAACTGGGCCGCGCTTACACCGATGTTACACAGTCCGGTAACTAAGCCACTAACCCCTAACTCGTGTGTCTGCGCGCGAATCTGTTCGCGGAACCAGCTCACTAGCCGCGTCACCTTCATGGCCGGCTCATAGCCTAACAGAACCACTGTATCACGGTCAGGAGAAACGTAGAGCACCCGGCGACCGTCTAGGGCAAGGTCGCGGTGCTTCTCGGATGCGAGGGGCAGGGCGACTGTGTAGACCGCAAGGGCGACAGTGCGAGCCTCCACGTTGACGGAGAGGGCGGCAGGGTTATAGGACCGGGACTGGAACGCCGGCGGTCGTTGTACGGAATGATGGTCGGCAGCGATACTGTACTGATCGGCGTAGTGGGCCTGGGGAGAGTGGAGTTCAAGGACGCGGGGGAGGAGTGACTGGGTCCAGATGCGGAGGCGGATCTCAGTAGGGAGGAGCGGGAAGGCTGGGAAGGTTAGAGATGCCTTGTCCGCGATAGGCATCCAGAGCGGACCCGTCGCATCCACCATGATGAGGTTGAAGGTGTAGAAATCCTCCGTCACCCAGACTCTGGAGAGAGCTAGAGACAGGGTAGTGCGGGAAAGATGGATTCGGGTTGAGTTTAGGAGTTAGCGGCCTCAAGTAACTCTGTACGAAGGCTAAAGTAATGTGGTGGGTATTGCAAGCAAAACGAGAAGGGCAGAGCCAACTGGTTACGAAAGTGACAACAACGCCAGCGTTGTGGTTTCCCCGCATGCTCGCAATTGTGATTCTGGCCCTAAGAATCAGGCATAATCAGGCAACAACATCCTGAAACCTAGGATGGATTAGTGTAGCTTCGTACGTAGAATAGCTTCCTGGGCCACGGCATAAGTAAAGGCCGTAGCCCCATAGAATTCAACAAGTTGGTTCGCGCTCGGGATATCACACACTTGATGCTCAGTTGTCCGCATATTTTCACGTGATTACAATTGGCGAGAAATCGCTTTAAGTAACTTAATCCTTTCGAGTACAGTACTGTCGGTAGAATTAGACCTTGGCGCTAACCAAGTGTTTGCTCGCTGACTTGTCACGCCACACGTAGTGCAGGTCAGAGTGTGTCAGACACAGTTCTGATCTGCCACACGTGACGTAAGCGAAAGTTACATCGTATAATGCGCTTACACTAACTAAACATCGTTAGTTGCCTGGACTTAAGGTCACGATCCACATGGCGGCTATGCATGAATTTGCACGCCACAGCCGCTAGAAGGCTGATGACGATCTCCCGCATTAGGGCCTCAAAGCTTTAATAAGACTCTCTTATAGGTATTAGGAGTGATAGGAGTTCGTAGTAATGCTGTAGATTAAGGGGTTCTATTATACTTCAAATTCATGCCCTTTGTAATTAGGCGTGATAGTAACGACGTGATTGTAAATTTTAGAGTAGTTAGGGTTTAGTCTGTTTAGGAGTAATCATATAACATAACTAAGATAAAAATATTAGAATTTTTAACAGACTTGCAAATATAAAATCAATTAAATTTAAAGTACTAATAGTTTGTCCTATTATAGGGTGTGTCCTGTAATGTAAGGATGCACTTTAGAAAAATAGCAATTATATTACAATTTAGTAAAGGAATATGTAGTAAAACTACTATAGCATCTAAAGAAATAGAGCTAAAGAATGACTTTAAGTATAAAAGAGTTGCTATTTTCTACATAACTATTATAAGTAACAAAGCATTCCTAAGACATTATAATGCTATGTATTCTAGTTAATAGTAGCTAAATAGGTCTAGCTAAGCTAATGTTAAGAAGGCTAAATAACACATCTGTTATAACAGCTTTTATCTTATTTACTTATTTCTTCTCTTTACTCCCTACTTGTTGTAGATCTTCTAGATTACGTTTCTATTAAGATTTTATGTTAACATTATATAGTAACATATTTATAGGCACTAGAAATGAATTAATCTTACTACTAATTAGTAAAATGTTATTAAAGTTAGTAGAGAACCTATAATTTTTTTCTTAAATAGTAGAAAACATAGGTTGCTAGGAGATCTATAAGTATAATAGCACCCCTTCTAATAGATACTTAAGGTAACATCTATACTATATAGTTCTATGTACTTATATACCTTGTTAGTTAAAGTGCTTCTCCTTCTAGACACATTCTAGCTTTAGCGTTTCTATATGTTAGTTATGTTATAATAGAGTCTATTAGCTATATAATGTCTCTTATAATTTTAAAAGCTATAGTTAGAAAGTAATAGTAGTAGACTATCTATAGTAAGCTATAACTATTTAAAGATGTCTAAGATCTTATATCTCTAGAAATAGTAATTTTAGCATAAACCTAAGGGTTATGACCTAATAGCTTACTAATGGTCTTATCTATTAGTTTTAATAAACTTATACTAAGTATTTACTAACTTATCCTTAAAATTAGCTCTACTTTTAAGGACCTTAGTAATAAAGGAGGATATTATAGTGTTACAACTATAGAACCTACATGCTCCTAGAGCTAGTAGGGACTCTAGAAGCATAGGAACTCTTAGGAGCAAGTGCTCTAAGAACTATAGGGCTCCTAAGACTAGGGGGTTTAGGAGTAAGTAGGGTTCTAGAAGCATAGGGGCTCCTAGAAGTCATGTAGTAGAACATGGTATCTACTACTAGACTCCTATAGGATGTCACGTGACATAATAATAGGAATAGTAAAAATAACAGGAGAGCTTACTATTCCCCCTATTCCCTTTAGTATAATACTACTATATAAGTAAATAGTTAGTTCTTAGATAGGGGCTTTATGCTTAACTTAATATAGTATTTGTTAATGTATTTCACATACAAGTGGCCTATATAGGCGAGTGGCCCACTAAAACACTAAAATTAACTATTACTGCCTACTACTACACCACCACCCTACATAATGACCCTTATTTAATTATAATTGATTCCTTGTGCCTCTTGCACGTATAGGAATTATAGCCTATAATACCACATAAGCCACAACGCTTCTGTTAGCCCTTAGAGCCTACCTACTAAGCAGCCTCTATTTAGACTTAAGCATCAACCTTAGTAGTCTAAAGGATATCCTCTCCCTCCTGTACAGAGAGACTACCCCCTTGCATTATATGCCTCTTACGCTTCCTTTCCCTCCTCTTTTTCTGTTCATTAGCTGCTTATAGAGCCTTAACTTCTGCCTTAAGTAGAACAGCAGAATGCATTATAACCTAAGCTCCCTTTACAAGCTAGCTTAGTGCATTATTAATTAAGCTAGGAGAGCTATTCTAATGCTGTATAATGCAGTTCTTAACGTGCTCTGTTTAAAAGTTAAGCTCCCTTATAGTTTAGGGAGTCTTTAAAGTCTAATTGTCACTCTTAAGGATAGGAGGAGTTAGAGTTCTTAAGTGTAGATTTAAGTGAGAGAGAACATTCTATAGCTTGTATAGAACTAGTCCTGTAGCTTAGAACCTGCTCTTAATGTTCTGCTCTATAAATGTAGATTTGAATGCTTCTTTAAATGCAGAGAGAAACTTAAGCTTTGTAATATGGTTTAGCCTGTTCTATACAAAGGTTTTAATCTAACGTCTGTACAAAAGCTTTAGTAGCGCAAAGCAGCTTACATTAAGAGGCTGAAGTATGTATAAGGAGTGTAGTAGTATATAGAGGGTGATTATCTTCTGTTCTATATAGTAGTGTTGAAATTAAGCTAAGAGGTAGCTCTTATGTCCGTTAAGAATAAGAAGGTGATAGGTTCTAATTAAACAACCGTTTGTATGTTAATTAAAGTGTTAAATCCACTTATACCTAATTGAATTTAAAGTCCACCCATTCTCACTTAGTATAATCACCTAATCATCTAGTAATCCTAAGTCCTTATACTAAGTAGAGAGGTGATTCTACACCTTAAAAATGATGAATGGTAGGAGCGCCTATCTATACGAATTAACACCTTAGATAATTAACACCTACTCTCTATTCCCTAGCTGTATAGTCTTTAGATGGCTCTTTGCTTCTAAGCTTATGACTACCTTTGTAGTAGTAATAACTCCTATTACAAAACCTACTTCATTAAAGTTGTAGATATCCTACTCTAAGATGCTGTATTTTAAAACTATGTTTTATATAAGAGAGAACCACTCTTGAATTATCTTAGGATCTTTGCATTTTGCTCGTTTATAATCATACTTCTAACTAAACTTTGATTTGATTTCTGTACGACGCTTAATAAAGGTAGTAGTCTAGTTTATGCTAACAGGGCTCTTGCCTCGTTTAGAGAGTAGTAGGTCTGCTATTTCTTACATAGCTTACAGCTAGGGTAGAAATCCACGTGAGTCTAGGTTGAGGATATACTAAACAAGAGCTAACTCTTTATATAGAGTCAACTTCTATAAGTTAGGGGTAGAGTTGCGTTAGGAAGCCATTCCTTAAATTTGTTAACGTAGTGTTGTTTAAGGGATATTATATAATGCTGCAGCTACTCAAACACTTTGAAATTGGCCTTGTTTAATTGCACTAATAGCTAATAGTATTCTACCCTCCTAATTAGAGGATTTAGCTTATGTTAGTTGTAGCATGTTAACTATAGTTAAGTTGACGCGTTCTAGTGTTTTAGTAGGCTACTTGCCTGTGTGGGCCACTCATATGTGAAATACGTTATATACTAGTAACATGTTTTATAAAAAGCCTTTATGTCTAATCCCCTACCTCCTCTATTAAGTTAAACTAACAAAACCTCTATAAGTCTTATACGTTTAAGACCTAGTGTTACACTTTAAGCACTACTTCTATAAGGTACTAGCTTATACATAAAATAATATATCTATTATTAGTTTAAAGGGGAAGGCCTCTACTACACTAACTTTGTCTTAGAAATCTAAACCTAAGAATAAAGAGATGCCTAACATACTAGCTGTTAATGAACTTAGGGAAACTCTATGCATTAAGTTGCCTAACATGTATTCTAGCAACTATAAAGACCTTGAAGTATTCTTGTTATAGGTCAAACTATACTAATACTTTAATAATGACAAGTTTCCTACTACTAAGAGCTATGCTCTATAGACTACATCTTACCTTAGAGGAGAAGCCCTTTAATAGGTAGAGCCCTTCCTTAAGGACTACTTCCTATATAAGAACACCTATAGAAGCATAGCTATAACGCAATCTATGTTTAGTAACTAGAAAGGGTCCTAAAAGGAGATCTGTTATATGTTTAGTAACATTAATAAGGTTAAGACTACTAAAGACCATCTGCTCTAACTAAAGCAGACTAGTAGTGCCCTTACGTATACTATAGAATTTTAGAGGTATAGTAATTAGACTAAATAGGACACTTATGCACTTATTAGCTACTATTAACATAAGCTAAAGAGTTATATCTGCCTAAAACTTACCTAGATAGAAAATCAACTAATAGATATAGTCTTACTAATTAAACACATAGTCTAAATTAACAATTAACTATATAAGTTCTAGAAGGAACGACAGACCTATAATAAACCTAAGAAAAGTTACCTATACTATAGAATTGAAGGCAGGTGATAGGACTAACACCTATAAGACAACTATTAGTTAGATCTAATAGGACTTAATGCTACGTTTAAACCTAAACAACCCTATAACCTTAAGAAGGACAAACAGTTTAAGGAACAACTCTACTTTAACTATAATAGACCTAGCTATATAGCTAGAGACTATAGACAACCTAAGAAAGGGAATAGTAGGTGTAAGTTTAGCAAACAACTTAATGCTACTTAGTAAGGACAGTTAAACACTACATTCTAAGGCTAGCAAGACTAGGGAATAAATAGCAACAGCACCCTAGAGGGGGAAAGCTCTAAGGAGGAATCTAAGACTAAGTCCCTTATAACCTCTAAGTAAGAAACGTATAATGACTTAATGCTAAAGCAACCTATAAACTTATAATGTAAGGAAATTATAAGGAGCATAGCTAAGTTTACACACTATAAGATTAAAGGGGCCTATAAGGAACCTAATAGCAATAGGAAGGTTGCTATAATTAAGAACATCTATAAGAATTCACTCTATAAGGTCCTATAATAAGTCTTAGTAAAGGACTAGGAGGACAACCTATAGGGGTACTATAACTAGATTAATAAGACCTAGAGGCTATAAGGCACCTTAGTAGCTATTAAGAAGCTAGAGAAACAATAAGTAGAATGGCTTAAGAAGGAAATTAAACAAATGCTTAAGCTTAATTACATAGAAGCTGTTAAGAAGTACTACTAGGATTATAAGTAAGACCTTAGTAACTATTGTTAGTAAACATAGGAAACCCTTTACAATAGAGAGGTTAGGCTAGCTACATGCTTAGAATAACAAGCTATAGAACAGCTTAACACCTTTATAATGCTACTAGAGGAAGACCATTTATAGGATAAGGGTTAGTAGGAACTAACAATAATAGATGCAATAGAGACTAATTATTCCTAGCACCTATACATCTACTAGGAGTATTATAGTAAAGATGATTATAAGCTTTACTAGAAGAAGAAACACTAGTATTAGTTGTTTCCCTAATCCTTACTAAGAATACACTTCTAAGATGTAGGGTAAGTTTATGCCCTTAGATAAAGCTAGTCTAAAGGGGAACTACCCCTTAAGAAAGAACAGGTATTTAAGAACTACCTACACCTACTAAGACAAGTAGAAGAACAAGGGGGATAGCATGCCTCTAGACTACTAATAGAGGATGATGAACATTACTATTACTCCTTAGATAAGTTAAAAAACTAGGAGTCCTTAACAGTAGGCTACTAGTAAGTAACAAGAAGAGGCCTAGAACAAACTAGCTATATGCTATAATAGGCAGTATATAGCTATACATAGTTGCTAAAGTACAAAAGCAACACCTTTAAGTAATGATTAACTTTAGAGTAATAGGCAACTTTATAACAAAGAAAGTAGTAGACACTAAGGGTTTTAGGATGTAACTAAAAACTAACCTATACCTATTAATAGTTGTAGATAGAGAACCCATCTTAACTAATAATGGAATAGTAACCCTTAAAACAGTCCTATTAGAAATGGTTATGCTATATAGACATAAGGAAACAATCTAGTTTAACATTATACATATAGATAACTACACGTACATCCTTAGTGTACTATAGCTTAGGTAACATAATCCCTAGATTAACTAGAGGAACAAGAAAGTTGTAATAAGCTAGTATACATATAGACAACAAACAGACATGCTATAATAGGAGAGATCCTCTTAAGGCTGACGTAAGGTGTATGCAACCTCTATAGAGCCTAATAACCTAGCCTAGGCGTCCTTACTAATAAGTATACTAGTAGAGTATAAGGAATATAAGTAGCTATTCTAGGAAGGCCCTATAAACGAGGCACTTCCTAAGCACTAACTATAGGATCACAAGATACCCCTAGAGAAGAATAAAAGTCTGCTGTTTAGACTAATATACTAGCTCTTAGAGACAGAACTAAAGGTACTTAAGGAGTACATTAATAACAACCTAACAAAAGGCTTTATTAAACTATCTACCTTACTAGTAGGAAGCCTAGTACTCTTTGTACTAAAGAAAGATAGCTCCCTATAGTTATGTGTAGACTATTAAGTATTAAATAACATTATCATTAAGGATAGGTATGCCCTACTGCTTATTAATAAGCTATATAATAGATTCTAGGGAGTAAAGGTCTTTAGTAAGCTAGACCTATAAGGAGCATACAACCTAATCTGAATTAAGGCTAGGGAAGAGTAGAAAACAGCATTCTACACCTACTATAGCCTATTTAAGTATTAAGTCATGCCCTTTAGGCTAACGAACGCACTTGCATTCTATATAACAACTATTAAATAATGCTTTACATAAGTACTTAGACATTTTTGTTATAGTCTACTTAGACAATGTCCTAGTATACTTAACAAGTAAAGAAGAACATGTTAAACATGTTAAGCTTATTCTAGAAAAGATAAAGAAGTACTACCTACTTCTTAAGCTAGAGAAATGTAAGTTCTATAAAAAACAAGTTGAATTCTTAGGCTATATTATAGGAACGCACAGCATTAAAATAGACTAAGTAAAGGTTATAGTAGTGTTAGAATAGCTAACACTAACTATAGTTAAAGAAGTGTAAGCCTTCTTAAGCTTTGCCAACTTCTACTAAAGGTTTATTATAGGATATTCTAAGATAGCTTAGCCACTTATAGAGCTTACTAGGAAGGATCCTATGTTTAAATGAATAGATAAGGCAAAAGCTGCTTTCTAGGAACTTAAGATGAAGTTTATAGAAGCACCTATCCTTACTACATTCAACCCTACAAAGAAGATCATCCTTAAAACAGACTCTTCTAATTTTGTAATTAGAGCATGTCTAAATCAACTAGACAAGAACAGTAACTTTAAACTAATTGCATACTACTCTAGGAAGCTGTTACCTATAGAACTCAACTATAACATCTATAATAAGGAGCTGCTAGCTATTATTATTACTTTTAAGCAGTAGCAAGTATATCTTAAGGGATCCACCTAAATAGTATAAGTGTAGATAGATTATAAGAACCTTATATACTTCACTATAACTAAGGTTTTAAACTATAGGTAAGTCTACTAGGCAGAAACCCTCATAGCCTACAACTTCATAATAACATATTATAAGGGCTCTAAGAATGTAAGAGTAGACGCTCTTAGCTAAAGGACTAACTACATTAGCCTAAAACAAGAAAGACCTAGAGTAATCCTTAAGGAAACAGATGTAGGAATATAGTATAATAAGTTACTAGCTATAATTGCCATTATAGAAGATACTAAACTTAAATAGAGACTTAAGAAAGCTTATGCTATAGACAAGTGCATAAAGCAAGTCCTAAATAAAGTTAAAGGCAACTTTGCTATTAACAAACAAGGATTGATTTAGTATAAAGGATTAGTGTATGTCCTAGGTTAAATGAGATGTATTAAGTAATTAAATGTATGTATTGCTAACCCCTTCTTAGTGCCTGAAAACTATAGTAAAATATATATAGGGTTACGTAAGCCACGTAACTATATTATAACACACCCCCCTAGGCCCTAACTGTATAGGGGAAGCATTATAAGGAAATATTGTTAGGTTCTCCTATAATAGCTACCTAGCAAACTACCCAGCAAGGCCGTACAGGTATTACCCTTTAACTTCAGGCTAGTAAGCCTCATCCTTCCTTTATAATCAGCACTGCCACACCTACTGCCACACCCATTACAAACCAACTAATTAATTAATTAATTAATTAATATGCTAGTCATTAGCAAAGTTTTAGAGGGCAACCTTAAGAGAGTTCAAGTCCGCGAGGACTTACACGAGACCCTCTCTGCCTACGACTTAGGCTCAGCTCCCTCCTTAGAGGATGAAGTTCTTATAGTAGTGAATTTAGCTTAGGGCTACGAGGGCCTAGGCGAGGTGGTGGTAACCTACCCCTAAGAGCTCGCTGCTTGGTATATCTAGTCTTCAGGCAATACTACCACCCTAGAGTGCGACTAGTGCGTGCACGCAGATAAAAGCTCCTGTGCTTGTCCATTCTTCTGCTTCTGTGTTGTCTCTAGCACCCTTTAGGGCAGCGCCTATGGCTCTTTTGTGCTTAAGCACAATGCGGCTGGTTGCTCTCTAAGTAAGTTTGACCTATCCTAGCCTCCGTACGTGATTCTAACTCTCTTTCTAGGTAGGCACTGCTAAGACCTAGCGCCTGGCTTCCCTACCACCCCCCTAACCTCTAAGGGCTAGTAGGAGAGCTAGCACCTGCACCCACGCTGCTAAGTTGGCCTGCGAGGCTGTAGCTGCGGCTGCTAAGAACCCTGTTGTGGTGGATTAAGTAGGGGATACCTAGTTTATGCACCTTAGGTGCTTAGATAGTTAGAAATGGTAATGGATTTTACTTTGATTCTTTTGCCATTCTTATGACAGTTCCGTACGTAGTTGTAGGTGCAAGAAAAGTAGGAGATTCTCCTGTTTTTATATAGTAAAAGTTAGGGATTTCCCCTATTACCCCTTATTTTCCCCCTTTTGTTAAAATAGGGTTGAATTTCAAAAAAATGATATGAAATCCGCGTGCATAGTGTTATATCTAGCTCGTACAGATCTATGAAACTGATGAAAAGAGTGTATGTTTGTAGAATCCTAAGATATTCTGTTAGGAAACTAAAATAAGGGCGCATAGTAAAATTGGTGTTACTATAGGCAGTCGTAGTGTATTTAAGAGTTCTACCTTCGTACAGAGCTCATTAAGTAGCTGTTCTTGCATTACCTTACAATTCAGTTAGTAAAGTAGAAACCTAGATCCTCTAGTCTAGGGGGCTCTTTTCTATAGTATAGAGGTAGCTAATGCTCTGTACAGACTTAAAGTTGTGAGAAAAGCACTCCTATAGGAGGTGCTTTACGTCTACAAGGTTTAAATGTTTAATGAACTCCTTGTGCTTTAGCTGAGGTAGGGCTTTAGTAAAGCCGTCTGCTAGCATCTTGTACGTAGCTATCCACTTAATGTCTAGATTACAGTGCTTAATCTCCTATCTTAACTAATGTAAGTAGACGTCTATATGCTTAAGCTTTGTGACTAGCTTTAGAGACTCCTTAAGTAAGAGCCGTACAGTCTACATATTATTATAATTAAGTAAGTAGGGCTCATTTAGGTCTAGTTTTATAGCAGAGAAGAAACACTACTACTAGTAGAGCTGTTTTGCACTATGTGATAGGGCTAGGAGCTTAGCTTTAGTTGTAGAGGTTAAGACTGTCTTTTGCTTTATATAGTGTTAGTCTATTACTCTACTAAATAAGGTAAATAAATACCCCTCTGTGCTCTTTCTAGTAGACTTACAATCTGTATACAAAGCATTACTAGAGCATTAGAATCGTAGTTCGTCTATATTAGGCCTAAACTAAAGGGCTAGGTATTTAGTCTCCTTAAGGTATAGGAGTAGACAATCGGCTGCTTGCATATAGTCTAGTCCTAGATTGACTAGGAATTCTAATAGTTTCTAGGTTGTACAGGCTACATCAGGTCTTGTTACTACTGCTGCGTAGTTTACCAACCTAACCTTTTGCTAGTAAAGATGGATTTGTTGCTTATCTGCCTGTCCATCAAACGGTAGGAGGCTGTCGTTTACCATTAGTGTCTGTACTGTTCTTGTAGAGAATACTCTGTACGTAGTTGTGATCTTATTAATGTAGGAGTCCTAGCATAGCTATAGGGTTTTTTAAGTACAGTCCTGTTTGATTCTTATTCTAAGAAACCATTAAAGCTCTCCTATTTCACAGAACTCATATGCTTCTATAAGCTTTGTACGGAACTTAGTAGCTTCTGCCTTGTGGCTTAGGTGGCTTAGAATGCAGATATCATCTACGTAGAAGAACACAATAATCTTTAGTAATACAAATAGGCACTAAGCTTCTAGGACCTATACGAGGCCTAGGCCTATAAGTGTTTCTAAGAAATCCTAGAACTATAGGAGCAGTGACCTTCTAAGCCTATAGAGGGCTCTGTTGAGTTTCTAACATTTTCTATGCTCCTTATACCCGTCTGCACATCATACGTAGACCTCCTTATTAATTCAGCTGTTTATAAAGGCATTTACTGCATCTAATTACTCTGTGTCTAGATTAAAGTAGGCTGTGATAGCTATAAGGGCTTAGAAGGTTTTTAAAGTAAGGGTAGCTGTGTACGTCTTCTAATAAATAGAGTAGCTCTATAGGTCTCCCCTTATAACAAGCCTAGCCTTATATTTAATAAGGTAGCCGTTATCATTGAATTTGTATGTAAATACCTACATAAGTAGGATTACAAAGCTTCGTACGGAGCTATCTTATACTAATGTAAACGTATCTTGCTTCTGTAGGTCTGTAATTTCCTTTATAGCTGCAGCTTAAAACCTAAGCCTATGAGGGTGGTTTCTAAGCTGATTCTAGAACTTCGGAGCTGCTAGTAGGTCCGTACAGGGCACTTTACGTTTCTAGAAGTCAGTTCTGATAATAAAAGCTTAATGTAGGCTTATCCTTAATTCTAGATGAGCAATGGTTGTATGGTAGACTTCATTCCTCTATACGATGTCTTCTAAGCGTTCTAGTGTCATTTCTAGTGTATAGAGCTAGGTCTCTTCTATTTCAACTTACTGTTCCTTATATAGGACATCTTAAAGCTGTTCCTCTTAGGACGGGGCTTGTTCTGTTATTTCTGTCTTGTATGGAGTTAGTGTTTCCTATATAGGTTCCTAGATCCGTTCTGCCTCTTTATATTCCTCCACCTCCTTTCCTTAGAGATTAGGTAATTTAATGACTTAGACTGTCTTCTAGAGGTCTATTTCTAGGATAGGAACCTCGTACAAGGGGTTATAAACCTTTGTCTCATTAAAAGTAACGTCCCTTATAGCTATAACTCTCTTAAGCTTAGGCACCTATATCCTATAAATGTTTGTAGAGTTGAACCCTACTAGGTATCTAACTTAGGCGTTCCGTTTAGTCCTCTCTAGCTTCAGCTTATTAAGGAGAAGTGCGTACGCCCTACATCTAAAGGCTCTTATATAAGAGAGTAGGGGCTTTATAAGTTCTGGCTTTTAGAGCTGTGATAGTAAGGACTAAAGTAGAAGTCTGTATAGAGTCTTATAATTAATAACTGCTAAAGGAGATCTGTTAATAAGATATCTAGCTGTCTAATATATTTCTAGCTATATTCCTTCTAGTAGGTTGCTAGCTTCCTTAAGTGCTCTTAATCATGTGATTATTATATAGCCTAATCATTCTATTCCTCTGTTTAGTTCAGCTGTGTATAGTAGTGTATTCTAGATTTTGTAGCCTTCATCTTTAATCCAGTTGTCCTATTCTTTTCCTAAGGATCTCTCACCATCTAGGAAGAATATCTTAATTTCGAAACCCTATCGTCTTTGTACGTAGCTTATAAAGTCCTTAATTGTCTATAGGACTACGCCTTAGCTCTTGTCTTTAATAGTATAGATATGATTTATACAACAGAAGTCATATTAGAAGTGTAAGACTTACATACTACCATCGTACGCAACTAGCATTTAGATTAGGTCAAGGTGGACCTTCTTATAAGGGATCTTTAACCTAGGTGTAGGTCTTCTAGAAATGTTCTTTGTAGCGTAGGTAAGGCAGTAAACCTTGCAATTTAGGTCGTACGATTCTTAGTTTGTAACTTAGACCCCTTGAGTCTTCTCTTGTAGCTTCCTTATAGCGTTTTAGTTTAGGTGGCCCATTCTATTATGCCATTCCTTTACAGTGCCGGTAAGGTCTTTCTGAGGTCTGTACAAAGTAAGGACTACGTTCTAGTGTGCCTCTGTTATTAAGAGGGCTACTAGTTGGCTACTAGAGTTCTCATTTTTAATGTATTCTAGAACCTATTAGCTGTGGATAACTAGAGTGTAGTAGAATAGCTTTCCTCTATACGTAAGGCCTTTAGCAGCTGTGTTCTAATAGACCCCTTTTTAGATGAATCGTTTTAAGGAGGCGACTAAGGTGTAGAAGGATGACATAAGAGCTGTTTCTTAAAGCGTAATGGTTCGTACAGACTTAGAGTCCTTTCTAATCTAGACTTAGATGTCCACTGACCTAAATCCTTTAATCTGTATTCTCTAGTCTCTAGCTAAGAGGTAGCTGTTTATATTAGCTTCCTTAAGGTTGTAGAACCTCGTATAGTCGTTATAGACGTGGATTGTAGCTCCTAAGTTAAGGATTGTGCTTCTAGCTAGCTTATAGGTTAAAAGTGTAAGGCCTTAAGAGACTTAGAAAGCTGCTGCAAATAAGACTAGTAGTTCGTTTGTATAGAGTTGTCCTGCTTTCGCCTTCTCCTGTTCTTCTGTCCTGTAAATGTAGTACTATAGTCTAGGATTCTCACTTAAATAAGTGTCCACTTTAGCCTTAATGTCTCTATTTGGCTTCTATGACTTTGTACGCTTTGATTTCATAACGTAGAAGCAGTCCCTCTACTTGTGGACTGTCCTATAAGGGCAATCCGTTCGAGCCTCCTTTTTCTTTCTTCCTCCGCCTTGTCCTTATTGTGGGGAGTTTGTACGGCCTTGTAGTGTAGCAGGAGCCTCATTTTCTACTTCGTGTGTTACAAAAACTCTATGTTCCCCCTAAGGCTTCTAGTTATATTTTGCCTGCCTCTAGTTGACTTAATAGGTCTGTACGACTTCTTTAAACTCGTATGATTTTGTCCCTTTGTTAAGTTTTGCAGTCTATGGTCCTTGAAATTCGCAGGGTCCTATTACTTTAAGGAAGTAGTATATTACGTCATAGGGATTAATTACTTCTAGTGCGTTAAGCGTACAACCTAGGGAGTAGAGCGTCTCCTATTTTAGAAGCCATTCTTCCATGTCTACCTCTTTTTGTGTTTTTAGGGCTTTTGCCTATTCTAGCCTCTATTCTTTAAGTCTAGCTCTAGAGGTTAGTGCAAATCAGTCCTTTAGCTTAACAAGCATTTCGTATAGGGTATTGTAATCGTAGGTATAGGGTAGAAATTCCTGTCTAATGGTTTCCTAGATCTTCAACTGTAGCCCCTAAATCGCTTCCTCCTTCTTTTCCTATATTTTTTAATTATATTAGAAATCAAGTTGTAGGTTTCAAAGCTCTTCTTTCTCATCAACTGTAAGAGATCTGTATGTAATTGGAACATTCAGTTAAGGTTCTTTAATAGTTGGTTAGATTGTCTAGCTTAATGTTGCTCTTGTTGATACCTAAGTAGGGGGTTAAGGGACCGTTTAAGGAACCACACTGCTTCCCCCTTTTGCTGCATTCCGTACAAAGTCTAGAATAGGCCTAATAGGTGGTAGGAGTGTAGGAGGGTCTTTTAAAGAAGGATTAATATACTCCCATACTCTAGTTTTCATTAAGGCTGTTTTAATTGTCTCTAGCCACTCATCCTAGTCTCTTAGGTTAGTAAGGACCACCCCTACCTTCTATAGGGCTGCCATCTTGTATGGCTAGGCTCCTAGGAGGGGTTCGTAGGTCCGTATGATGTTTCTTAAGCTGTTAAATTGCGTGTTGGAGTTGCTCTAGGCTCATAACTATTAAGTAATTAAATGTATGTATTACTAACCCCTTCTTCGTGCCTGAAAACTATGGTAAAATATATGTAGGGTCACGTGAGCCACGTGACCATATTACAACAAGATGCCTACTAGTATAAGAATAACACTTGCTACTAGTATATAGCCATTAGGGAGTAACATAAACCTTTAAACGAATTGCCTAACACTACTACTTCCTAGGTTTGCAGAAGTAAGTAGAAACAGTAGTAAGTAGAAACAGTAGTAAGAGAGTATAACATTTGCAGTAAGTTAAAATCTAATAGGCATTTGCCTTATAGACAGCTTATGTTAACACTAGTACTAAAAGGAGCATAGAAGTTAATAGCTTTAGACTTTGTTGTTAAGCTACCATCCTCTAGAGATCTGTTAACAAGAGTAGAATATGATTCTATCCTTGTTATTATAGAAAGACTTATAAAGTATAGAAAGTTTATACTATACCTAGAGGCTAGTGATGCTAAAGCGCTTGTATACACCTTCCTTAGAGTTATATTAGCTAATTATAGACTACTAGAAGAAATTATCTTAGATAGAGACAAGCTCTTCACTTCAAAATTCTAGAAATCACTAATGGCGCTGCTAGGAACAAATCATAAGCTGTCTACAGCTTTCTACCCCTAGACAGACGGCTAAACAGAAATATTAAATTAAACCCTTAAACAATATCTACGAAGTTATGTTAACCATTAGCAGGATAATTAGGTCTAGATTTTACCTATTGCATAGTTTGTATATAACAGCGTAATAGCAGAAGTAACAAAAGTCTCACTGTTCTTTGCTAACTACAGCTACTAGCCAGAGGCATATAGGCAACTAAGACTAGACAAATCACAAGCTGAACAAGCCCCAATTATAGTAAAACAACTCAAATCGTTCTATGAACAGCTAGCTACGGACATCTAATTCTTAAATGAACAATCTACTGCGTACGTAAATAAGAAGTGTAGTATAGAACCTGCCTTCAAAGAGGGGGATAAAGTATACCTACTCTAAAAACACATTAAAACGAAACGGCTAAGTACAAAGTTGGACTTTAAGAAATTAGGACCATTTAAGATATTAAACAAAGTCAGCTTAGTTAATTATAGACTACAGCTACCTAAGAACTCTAAACTCTACCTAGTGTTTTGTGTCTCGTTATTAGAACTAGTAAGAGGGAATACCCTAATTACAACCAACATAGAACTCTAGCCTAAAAATGAGATTATTAAATATAAGGTTAAGGCGATCCTAGACAAGAGGTTAGTAGGATGCTATAAAGAGTTTCTAATTAAATGGAAAGGATACGAACTAACGGACAACTTATAGGAAACGAGAAACAACCTCAGCTGCCTAGAGTTGCTAAAGGAGTTCTACTATCAGCACCTAAGCAATTAAAGAACCTAGGGGAGAGGCCCTAGTAAGGGTTGTGCTTAGGGCTAAAGGCCTTAGAATTAGTATTAGACAGAGTTAGAAGAGTGGAACAAGCCTTAGCCTCTTGCTAGTTGCACTCCTTAGCCTCTTCTAGCTTGTTAAGGGTAGTAAGGCCATAATGCAACATCTTACCACCTTACTTACACAAGAGCGCTCTCTGTTTCTTAAGTTGTTAGGATTGTACTAGGCTCTTAATGGCAGCCTAGTAAGCCTAGAGAATAGATAGTTTAGCGAGCTCCTACTCCTAATCTAGTTAATCTTCCTTACACTTAAGCTTCTCCTAGTTGGTGACAGATAGACTAGATGTGTTGCAACCTAGGGCGTTTACTTAGATGCATTTACTACAACAGGCTAAACAAGAGGAGACAATATAGTCTAGACCTCTCTTTTTATAGTATGTATAGGAAGGCATTAGGACTCTGTTTAAAAGAATATGTTTAGTAACAAGTTGGCGTTACTTTAATTTTATATGTTTATTAGAAGGCATAATGGCAGCGCAACCTACTAGGTAATTAAGTAGGTGCTACCCTACTTAAGTAGTTAGCAATTTCCTTACTTAGTAGACCTAAGGGACTAGGCCTTAATAGAGGGACCTAGTGTTATAGTTAAGAACACAACATAATTAGTTAGGAGGATTTAGGTAGTAGAATAGAGTATCTAACACTAGACTCCTAACAGCGCTAGACCCTTTTAGGCTCTACAACTAAGCAGATTAGAGGGGCCTAGGAGTTAAGTGGCTCCTAGGACCTAAGGGCATAGGAACTAGGAAGGTTGTAGGAATGGTAGGGTTCCTAGGATGCTAGGTCCTAAGAGCCAACTACGTCCCACAACCCTACGTGATAGATATATAGGATAGATGGATATATTATTATATCTACTACTATCCCTATATCCCTTTAGCACAACACTACTATATAAGCAGATAGTTAGTTCTTAGATAGGAGCTTCGTACTCAACTTAATACAGTATTTGTTATATACTAGTAACATGTTTTACAAAAGCCTTTGTGTCTAATCCCCTGCCTCCTCTATTAAGTAAACTTTTACGCAACGAAACCTCTATAAGTCTTATAGTTTAAGACCTAGCGTTACACTCTCTACCTCCTTAGTTATATTCTACTAAAAGGATTAGGTAGAGCTATTAGATTCAGGCAATTAAAGCCATTGTTTGTAAGTAGTATTAGTCGAGAGCTCATACAGTAGTAGCTGAGTAGGCTAGGGCTACAACAACAATAGCACCTAGTAACTTAAATAGGGGTTGGAAGAGCTGTTGTTCATTTTTATATATAGCTACAAGTATAACTACAAGTAATATACAATATACAGACTATCGATCTATCTACGGCTTCATATTTCTAACGTTAGCTTTTGCTGTACTACTAACCCCTTTAAGTTAGTATTTGAGCTGCTACGGTGTAGCAGCCCGAATACTAATTAGGATATAGTGGCAAAAGGGGCGCACAAGGATTATCGTCAGATCTTTACTTAATACGGCTAAAGCTGCTACGCTGCTACACTTTCATGACGGTGCTGAAGTGGTCTATTACCCACTACCACTTCGCAATTTTGACTTCGCAGCCGTCCTCCGTCCTCACCCTTCTTGGCACTTCAATATGCCATTCTCATACTGGCCAGGCGGCATTCCATCGTACGTCAAATTCGACGGAGTTCCTACAGCCGATGACAAAGTCGACGAATTGACTAATGGCTGGAAACTATTTGTGAAAGTGAAATCTTGCCCCTCGATCAATTGTTTCCACTGTACGGTCTCCGAGGCTACTATGCTAACATCGACGTAGGAAAAATGGATACCCAAACCATCCGGAGAAGCAAGCCAGGAATATGAAGCCAATCAAAGACGAGCGCTCGTCTCTGAATGGATTCAAGCTCCGCAGACTTTGCGAGATCAATTCCACGCACGTGCTTTAGAATCGCCACCGGTCTGGAATAACCGCGCTGTGAAGCAGTACTTCCCAAGGGGCGATGTATCCAGCTTATCATGGTACACTTGTATCGCGCCTCTCGATACACCTCGCAATCGAGCCCTGTGGACCAAGCTTCGGATTCTTTCCTACGACTTCTACGACTCCAACGATGGAATTTGTGAGGTCGGCGTTCTTGAGGCATCGCCGCATTCAGCGACTGCTGGTGTAGAGCCTAAGGATTTCATGAAGGCAGGATTTGTAGAGAATGCTGATTTCAATTGGATGTATATGACTGTCCATGCTACAGTTACTTTTAAGGGTTTGAATCAATGGGTTTTCGCCGACCAACGGTCTTTAGAGGACGGCATGCTTTTGATTGTAAACATCGAATCCAACGGAGATGTGGTGTTGAACATGCGGCCATCTGTTCTGGAGTTAAATTACCTGTATAACATGCACTATGGGTTGGCGAAAGGGCTGGCAGAGATACGAGGAAATGCTGGGTTTGATGGGGTCCATGCCGATGTCGATGAGGGGGAATATGGACAGCGGTAAGTTTGGAGCAAACCAATTGCTAGTCTAGAATGTGCTAACTGAGTTTTGGTCTCGATATCTCGAAGCCAATTCTAGAGATATTTGCAGATGTGAAAGCTACAGGACACCTTGAACAGGGCCCTGATGAATGGCCAGCACTGATCGAGCAGAATGCTCCGTGATATATTGCCCTCGAGGATGAGGGGAAAGGGGATGAATATGATCATTCTCAGTTTACTGAATGTACGGGTTAACGCGCGTAGTCTATCACAGCGTCGTGTCAGGGCTACGTATATAGTTGGAAGACTCACCATAATGAGAGGATGGTCTTCTACGCATTTCACAATTTTCTGATCATGATACTGTGTATTCATTCTGCCTCTTTTCGTGACTTCCTATGGTATAAACGGTAATAGTCGCTAATATAATAGCTATAGTCAACAGTGATTGCGGAATTGACAGTGACTGCGGAATCGCCAGCAACTGGGGGGTCCCAGATATCATTTCGTTATTTCGACATACAAGATCATTGAAACTACGCCTACAACTAACTAAATGCAGTGAATTCATCTAAGAATATAAGTACATTGTTATAGTTACTTAGCTACTTAATTCAGAAAATTCGTTCCCCAAAATTACTTATCAGCCTAATAATGTCTACGTCCATGTACATGACCTGGTCCCAATCTCGGGCTTGGTGTAATCACTGCTTCGGCTGGATACTTTTTCGCAATATCTAAGACCTCAATCTCCTTAGTAATCTCTTCTATGATATCCATCTCAAAGCCATCATTTTCCGTCTTTATTAGCTCTTCGTCATCATCTTCAAGTTGGACAGCTGCTAAGGTGTTAGTGTGAATTTATTTGTGAGGGTTGACAGCAATAATGCTTTGGGGGGAACTTTGTACACACATTTGATCTGCCAGTTCTGTGGATCTTGAGGATCCAAGCCCCTCCTTGTTAATTCCTTAGGCGTTTCAAAGGTGATAAAGCATTTCTGTACCTTCAATTTGTAAAACTTCTAAGTAGCAGCAAGGGTCATCGTTCGTGGCATTGTCATACAAATACCGTTTTGCACGTCTCCGTTAACGCCTAATTGATATTGCAGATTGCCTTGTAGATTGATACCTCCCACAACCTGAGTAAGACCGCCGCTTGGAGTATTTGCAGACGATTTCCATGTACCAGCGTAAGGTGAAGACAGATCGTTTCCATTAGTAGATGAATCGAACAGATTTATGGTGTAGAGTCTTTTGCCACCGTTCCACTTTGGTTTAGGAGCACGAGGTGACCATGAGCTATCCTCCTTAAGATCATAGACGTTAGAAACAAGATTATTGATCTGGCCCTGGTAAAATTGCTGATCACTTGTAACACATGCTGCGTTCGCCCCAGAACCACCTTCTTCGGAAGCATTGAAGGGAAATTCATTGCAAGAAATTGAATCAGAGTACCCTGCCATGTTCATGTAGGCCTTGTCATCCTTTTTGGCTGTCAACGCTGCCTCAAAAACAGCTGTCGGCCACAGATACGACTTTGTGAAGGCACAGACCGAAGACACATCCTTACAGGCGTCATTTCGATTAGTCCCTCCGCCGGGAAGATAAGTCAGCTGCATCCAGTTGGATCCAATTGTCTGACCGTTATTGTTGTCCTGGAGATATCCTCGAACATTTTGGCAAATACCTGTTACGTCAAATGTTAGCAGACGTGTCGCAGCAGGGTATAAGTTGAGATAAGGTTGCGCCACTTACTAATGAATGTCTCGTATGCGCCACCAGCTCGAGTATTCTCATCTCTAAATGCCTCTTAACGTGGTCCATCATCTTGTTACGTTTAGAGAAGGTACGCATCCGTCTGTTGTAACTCTGTCGATCGTCGCTAATGCAGAATATGCACTAAGTTGTCTTACACTTCATAGGAAAAGTTTTAGGAACAGGTGATTCTTCCTTCACCTTAGGGGACCCTCTAAGAGGAGACCCTAAGGACGATTTGCTCAGCTGTGGCTTATAATACTACACTTCTTAGTAACGAAATAGTGCGACTATTGTGTTGATGGCATGAATCCGTTATTTAATAATATTATGTGCATTTAGATCCTTAGAAAGGTTGCATATGATATCTTAAAGCTAGGTCCATTCTAGCAGCTAGTGCTTAACGACAGGCTTAACATAAGTTAGTGTTATAACCTTAACCTTCTTAATGATCCTCTTAAGTTCTTTGTTATAGATATAGTAGAAGTAGTCTTAGTAGTACTCCCTCTTAAGCTCTTGCTTAAACGTCTTAGTTACTATAGTAATCTGTTAATTTAATTAATGATATTCTTTACTAGCTTCTATACCAATTGAACCCTAAACAAATGTGTGTCTATATAAATGCTTTAGCTCTAAGCAAAACTCTTCCTACTTAAGCTTTAGCTACACTAGCTCTAGATTAGACAGTAGGTCATTACAAATGTTGTCTAGTACTATCTAAGGTGCCTAGGGATCACAAGTGAGACTTATGTGCATAAAGGCCTATAGGAAGCTAGAATTAGTAGGCTAGTCTAGTACTACATCTTAAATGATAAATCTAACTTTCTCATGATTATATAATCTATAAAAGACGCTAGTCTAGGGATTATGTCTTAGTATCTAGTTGTAAACTACTGTTGTTGTAGCCCCTACATAATTGTTAGTTAAAGCAAGCTATAGTCTATAATAAATTTACTATTAATAGCGTTTCCTATGCCTCTACAAAAACAGTAGCTTGTTAGCTTCTACTTAAAGCTAGTTGTCTAGCTAAGACAATTAAGGTAGTAAGTGTAGGTTAAGTAGCATAGAGCCTTCTACTCTAATGTATAGAACAAATTGCATAAGTGCACTACCTAATGAAATATAGGCCTTTTAAGCATCTCTAGCTTCTAGTAAATTAATATAGCTTTTATAGGGTGCTGTAGATTACTTGTAAATAAAGGCTCTATGTGTAACAAGCCTTTAACCTTAATTACACTATCCTTTATTATAATAGCTAAGATATAGCTAATAGGGTAGAGTATAGGAAGAGCTTCTTTATAAAAGAGGAAAGTTGTGCTATAGTTGTAAAGTTAGTTAGGACAAGGTAAAGGCATAGTAGAAGGACATATAGTTTTAGTTTCCTATTAGCACCTTTATAATAGGAGAATGTAATCTCTATTCCTAGGAGGTCTTATTCTCCCTATATAGAGTTCTAAACAATCTAGAGACAGATATCCTTATAGTACAAACTCTTATATTCCTGTTCTATAGTGTCTAGGTTAAAGTAATCATTATTATATTTAGTATCGTTTTTATTATCCTACAGCTCTTACCCTTAATAATTCAGCTTATCTAATCTATCTCCCTTATCTACACACTTATCTTTATCTAAGTTATTATTAGCATCCTAGACTTCTATATATAGGCGTTTATAAGAGGTAGTCTTTCTACCTATATGCTTTAAGGTGTTAACTAGCTTAGTAGGTTAACAGCCTATATAGATAGACAGGAGCATTATAGTTGTAATTGTTAACTATTAGTCCTTAGTAGGAAAGATAGAAGTATCCTAAGCCTAGAGGTAAGTAAGGAGAAGAAGGATATTATCTGCTCCTAATATAGGTTTAGCCTTTATTGTCTATCTAAGTTTAAATTTGTCTACTAAGGTTATATCTAGATACTATAAGAACAGTGTTAGTGTTGTGTCTTCTATAAGTAACATTAAATATAAAGCATACCTTAAACACCTCTTTTATATCATTTATATCTATATAATGCCTATTAACCTAATTATAGAGTTGTTTAAACTATAGTAAGTACTAATAGATAGAGTTAAATGCCTTAACTTTATAATTCTTATAGATGAAGCATAGGAACAACATAGTTGTTAGTTTATCACATTACTAAATAGCTCCTTACATGTTGTCTATACCCTAAAAAGCATAGAACCTTATCTTAAGTAAGTAATAGGAGCCTTAAAGGGGACATGTTTAACTTACTTTAACTACCTTACACTATAAGCCTTAGACATTCTCTTTTATAGCTTTAGTATCCTTAGGTTTCTAAGATTTAGTGCTAAGCTCTCATCCTATAACCTAGTAGTCTTTAGTAGTACACTTAGGCTTCTTTAGCTATTAAGCTTATCTTGTCCATTTAGTAACAAAGCTTATTATGTTCTGCTCTAGAGTAGGTAGTTGCTAGTTGCCTATACCTTTAGTAGGCATAACAGGCAACTTAGTAATAGACCTAGTATAATGAGATGAACGTAGAGCTCTAAATGCTAAGTTGTAGGGGGTCTGCCTTTAGGTGTAGGAAGATATTGAGCAAGGTCGGTGGATGGTCTTGGTAGTGTGTATGCAAAAGAGTGATAACTTATGTAGTAAGAATCAAATTGAATTGTTGACTTAAAGAAGGAAACTAACTAAGGACCATAAGGGTCTTTATATACATAATAGCTTAATTCTAGAAGCTTCTTAT
>KV458838.1:0-188185 GCA_001662605.1 Pseudogymnoascus sp. 05NY08
TTGAATAATTTTGCTAACCCTGAAAAATGGGGTGCCGACTCGCTTGGGATGACGACTCGCTTGTGAAATACGTTATATGCCTTTCGAACTAATTTAAAACATGAATTGTATTTTTCATTTTACATGCTCGATATTTTTAGTAGGGATAAGAACCATGCTACCTACATTGGGCATAATCAAAATTTGTATACACTTGAAAATAATACCAAGCAGCACAGGCAATTTTATCGTTCTTTTTAAGCAATCATAACTAGATCCTGCGAGCCTAATATAAACTAACCCCATTTGCTCATCCCTCAAACTTCGAGCCCAACCCCCCTACGAAAGCGTAACAGAAATCGGCCCCGTCCCCGGCCTCTACGTCTCCCTACAAGTAACCGTCTCCACCGCCGTCGCACACCCCGTCTGACACGTCGGACACCTCGCCACCGTCACCGTCGGCGTCGCCTGACAACACGCATCCTTACACGGCACCGACTCTATATGTAAAACAATGCAATCCGGATGCGGCCCACAGGTTGCTGCGTTGAAGAGAGGGCAGTGCACGATGCTGGCTGCTTCGGTGGCGGTGTAGCAGCTGTGGGGGGCGAGGGAGAAAGAGGTGAGGGTGCTGGTGACGGTGTGGTGGCGGAAGGTGTAGGTGGTGGTGTGGAGGATGGTTATGGTGGTTGGGGTGCAGGTTGGGGGGGGGTCGAGGATGACGGTGCGGGAGATGGAACCTAGGGATTGGGAGAGGGTGGTGCTGGGGGGTGTTAGTAGGGTGATTGTGAAGGAGAGGGAGGTTGGGGGGTGGAGGATATATATACCTGATCAGCCCAGCTGCCAGGAGGAGAGAAAGTTTGGCCATATCGCAGTTTGTATAAAATGATACGCAGATGGTAGACAGATGAGTAACTGTTTAGGAACTGAATCGACAAAGATTTTCAAGTATGGGACAGACGAAATATTTATAGATGGAATGCGTGGCTGGACAATCTGGAAGAATTGGTATTACCTTGCAATCCTTCCCCTGAAATACCTCCGAAGAGGCATGCGGGGTGTCTATCTCACTGCCTTGCCACACATTGAAGGATAAATGTGAGATGAACCTACAGTAATTTGATCCTCAGCCTGCATCCAGCAAGCAGTGTATCGCCCAAATGAATCCTTTATATGAGAATGTAAGCTCCCGTCGTCAGCTCGTATTTAGCCCTTGTGCTGCCTCGCCAATGTTCACCCAGTCCAGAGGATTTAATCTGACATGCATCGTCAGCCCTGTCGGGAGCCACGAACAAACGGGAAATGGAACCTCGCATTACCCCGTAGCACAAATGAAGATATATTGAACAAAACGCGAAGGTGGCTCGATCAAGACGGATTCACTGGCAAACGGGCCATTCAATATATTGGCCATGGCTGCGAATTGCCCCGCTGCTGACGAATATTGAATATCTGCAGGCGCAGTGTGCATTTATCCCTCCTAATATATGAAAGTACGAGTGGTTGGGGGATTGCCAGGTTCCTGCATATCGGGGATATATAAACTCCGCCAAGCAAAACGATCATAGCTTAACCGTTCGTACCGTCGGAGCGGGGTGGCCAGAGCACTCATATATGATCCTAGACTAGCAATATAATCCGGGGTAAAATGGACTTACCATGTGGAGTGAATGCACCAGGGTTGTCCCTTGATTCCGTCAGATCTGGAGCCTGTATGGGGTACTACGATATGGCTCATAGTGACCACCGATAGACTCGCTGAAATCGAAACTAAACTCTGCAAAGGTGAGACGATTCGTGGTAACTGGCCAAAGTTGGCTGAGAAGTCTGTCGATTAGTAATTCTTTATATCATAGTGTCGATGCTACTGCCACTAAGGCAGAGCGGAACGCGACGTCAGAAACGGCCCATATTGCAATGTACCAGGCTACAGCACGTAGAGAGTCGAAATCCACAAAGCCTACCCTCTATAGCGAGGGCCAACTTCTCTGCTATGTTTTAAATGTCTGGATTAAAGGCAGTACCCTCTCGCCCCCTGTCTACATTGACGCTCAGAACGTCATATGGGAAGATACAACTCAGCCAGTGATCAATATCACGCCTCGAGGGTCGTCATTTGTCGATATTCACTATGACATCGGACGATCCGGCCTTTTTACTCTCTCTACAGTACATAAATGCCAGCACTCACTTCACTGATGCTGTCGCTTGATGCTGTCATCGCTTGATGCTGTCGTCGCTTGATGCTGTCGTCGCTTGATGCTGTCGTCGCTCGATGCTGTTGTCGCTAAATGGGCCAGTTCCAAAGCCATCCGCAGGCATCATTAAAGGTTCGTCCAACTGTCATATCGGAATAGTATGCTACCACGGAGAGCGGCATTAGATGCTCTCCGTTGGGACAGCTCTGGTTGAAAAACACTACACTGCGAGCGTAGTATCGGCTATTAAATAGAATAGTGTATTCAGGAGTGGTGCGGGCTGTTGTGGCGAGTTTAGCCAGTGGTGAGGTATTTATCAACAGAAGGCTGCAAAGAGTGAGGAGCACGACGATGATCAGGTATATATATCAGAATATCTATTGTTGCCACCTAAATCTTCAAACCAAAACATCCCCCACTGGTTCGTAGACCATCACACATCCAAAAACGCCCATCTAACCTAGCACACAAAAAACTCTTATATCAAAATGGTATCCTACCCAAACATGCACCCCCTCCAAAAACCCGAATTAAAACCCACCCCCCTCTACATCCCCTCCCCCACTCTTCCCCGCCGTCCCCTGCCTCGACTGACTCAAATACTCCCTCGGCACCTTCGGCACCATCGGACTCTTCGGGACCGTTATCCCCCTCGCCTCCATCCTAACCTGCTCCCTCAACTTCTCGCTCTCCCTTGTCCTCCCCCCCGTCAGTCTCCTCATCCCACTCCGCGTCTGCTGCGCGAGGGGTCTAATCATACTCTCCAGAAAGAACCCTCCCTCCCCCGGTGTCGCACGCCCTTCTTCCCCGTCCGAGAAGACTTCAGCCGCGTACTCGTCGTCGGACATGAAGTCGGGCTGGTGCGAGGACGGCGCGGATGGGGATGTGACGGAGCGCGAGTGCATGCTCCGCCGATTTGCGGACGCGGGCTGCTTGCTGAATGCACCGGGGTTCATGGAGTTGAAACTTGGCTGGCGACTCATCAGTCCGGGCCGCATATCCGCGAACCCGTTTTGGAACGACGTTGTACTCGATGTGCGACCAAGTGACTGTGTTAAGATCGGCAAAGTCTGCTCATCGTACAACTCAGCGCCGGACTCAAACTCGCCGCCAAACTCGGTGACGGTGCGAGAGGAGCGGCCGTCGCTGGAGGGGCTCTGGAGTGTGTCTTCGAAGAAATCGTCTAGGCTGTCCAGTTTATTGACGAGGTCGCCGATATTGCCATCCGTGCGGACTTCGTCGGACATCATGGTGTCGGCGCGGTCTTGGGGCGGGAAGTAACCGTATTGGAATTCGTCGACATGGAATTCTACGTCTGCGTTGGGGGCGGCTTCGAGGTCGGTGCTCTCGGCGTTTTGGCACATGTAGAAGGCGGCGTGGACGTTGGATCGCGTTGTCTCTGCGTGCTTGGCTGGCATGGGGATGGACCATCCGGAGTCTTCGGGGATGCCGAAGAGACTCTGGGTTCGCTCGTATTCTTTGCGGATTGCTTTTGAAGATCGACCACCTGCCATACTCATTCTGAGATGGTGGTCGTCCATAGGCGTGCCTGTCATTGTCATGATGCAATCGAGGACTTCCAGTGCTTGTGTGCAAAACTCAGTCTGTAACAGTCTCAACAATGGCGATATCATATCAGGACCATGCGAAGCAATCTCTGGTAGGCGCATATCGATCTCCGGTATGAACACGCAAAGTATGCGCATCGTATTAACCTTAAACCAAGGCAAGCTATTCGTCAGGAATCCCACGAGGAATTTAAGCGCCTGGAAGCTCCACCTCGGGAAGAAATTATCCCGAAGAGCAGCTATAAGCTGAGATAGGAAATCCTTGCTAGTCCGATACCTGGATGCAGCAAAGCTGCCCAGAGCCACAGAAATCGTACCGCATGCCTGGGAATCCGCCACCTCTGCCAAAATCCTCGCGTTTGCCGCAATAGCGGGGTCGATGACGCCCTGGTCCATTGAGTGTAGGAAGCTTGGGAAGTTTGCTAGGATCGCAAAGAGAAGTCTGTTGTCGTTTCCAACGAGGTCTCCGCTGGGAATTTGCACGAGTTTGTTCAGAGTCACCAACGTCTGATCGAGACAAGATGACGAGCGAAGACCCTTGTAGACAAGCGGTTGGAGGCCCTCAAAATTGCCGTCCCATTTGGGTGGCTGGCCTTCAGACAACATCATCACCACCATGGCGTCTGATAAGTCTAGCTTCAGGAGTAGCTCATCCAACATCCCCAACGACTCCATAAACTCCAGCTCATTAATAGTATCCAAGCACGCACACGCCGTCCAAAATAGCTGAGGGAACGTAATCAAATCCTTAGGCTCCAACTTGCTAATCAAAGTCTTCAGCGTCGTCAAAATCTCCATCGAGAAAGTTTGAATCTCGGCACCCTCGTCGGCAATCGTGTTTGACAATCGTGCAAGCATGTCAGCCAGCATAGTCTGGTCCAGCGACGTCAGAATGCAGCGGAAGATCTGGAAAGAACGACATGCTAGATGGCGGACTGGGCAGGACGTAGCCCAGGTCAATGATAGTTTGCCCCACTGTTCTTTGATGCCGGGGTATGTCACTTCAAATGTATTGACGACTTGCGTCGCGAGATTTTCCATGGCAGTAGGCACCTTGTTATCGCGGTCATCGACCTTCCCATTCGAATCTCCATACGCCCAAACAATCTTCGAGTCGTGCCGTCTAATTGCCTCAATGAGGTCCTCAATCTCTCTCTTAGACGGAACGGTCGTCTCATCATCAATACGCGATATCACCAGCTCGTGGATAAGATGAATAAGCATCTCTCGCGCCTGGTCTTGAACGAGGGGCGTATAATGATCCCACAGCACAGTGACAACCTGTAGTAAAAGAGGCACACTCTCAGCCAGAAGATGAACAGGCGCCACCATAAGATCAACCAGCAATATGAGCGACAGTTGACCTAGCGAGAACCCCGCCTGTTTCGCCCCAACAGGGAGGGCCTCTGAGAGCTCCGCAACATACGGCATAGCGCTAGTATCCGGTGGTGTCGGGGGCGATTCCCGTTTCTCGTTAGGGATCATAGCTTTCGGCGTGATCTGCATTAAGAGGAACTCGACAACCTTTACTCCCGCCAGAGTGCTTGATAAGAAGACGACGATCTGCTTGGCGTACTCGACGAAGTTTTGCTCGCGTCGGTCTAGACATAGGGATATGTTAAAGTCGAGGATGATCTGTACATTTCCAGCGTGTGGACCAGTTGCCAGAGCTTGCCAGAGAGCTTGCACCTCGTTATGTAGTGCGCTGCTTGATTTAATCGTGATCTCGAATAAGTTTGCAAGTAGCACATATGACTGAGCCGTAGGGCCGCCATTGGGATCGACTTGTAGCTTGATAGTCTGAATCCAGGGTAATATAGTAGCGACCATGTTCTGCTGAGCCATCGGCTTGAGACTCTTGAAATAGACAGTAAATTCCGAAAATATTAGGAACGCGGAGTCAGAATGGTGCTTTGCCAGACGCATCGATATTTCGAATTGGGCACGCTTGTAGACTGCCTTCGTTTTGTCGGAAATACTGATGTCGAAATCTTGGATCTTCGAGTTCCGGTTCTGGCGCTCTTCGAGGGCGCGAAGGACCGTTGTGGATTTCGAACGAATCTCGCTCTGGTCGCTGCCCAATGTGTACAAGCCGATGCCCAGTGTCCGCCAGAATGGCACAGGGTAGTCTGGGTGCTCTAATAATACTTGGGTGACTACTTCAAAGTAGCTGTGTAGCGCTTTTGGCACTTCGGCAGTGTAGCAGCGCGAGATGGAGTGCTCCAAAAGGTATGGGTACTCTTTATTATGCGTAATCAGATTTTTCAGCGCACGCCTGCCGATGACATGCATGCGATCGCTCTCGGTGCTGAAGATGGCGTCGATCCAAAGTAGCATTCTCCGAAGGTCGAATTGTAAGTTGGCCTTGCTTTCCGTTGTGACACTAATCGGCCCACCACACAACGCAGCCATGGCACTGAGCGCTGCGGTCCTAAGACTATTCTTCTCCTTCTCCATAGCTGCGTTGATAGTCGGGCGCTCGCCGATTGTTTGCCTATCAATCATGCTCTGCTTCATGATCTCTTCTCTGTGCTGGATCTGTACCTGGTTGGGGGAGTAGCCGCACCAGTCTTCCATCAGTGCGAATGAGGATTTGCGCATTTCAAATGTCATCCAGCGTGATGGATCCTTTGTCCGATTAATGCCCTCAAAAAGCTCTTCCATCAGCCCGCAGTAGTGGCGTCGCAGCTTCTGGAATTCCCAATCCATCTGCACCTCGCCGTCCATCAAGAATAACTTGAGGTCCTTGGCATAGACAACGAGATTGTTGAGGATCCAGTCATCTCCGTATATAGATTCTTCTCTTAGGAAGTGTGCGGTTAGGCGATACACTTGAGTGACCTCCGTCCGAAGAGTGTCAGTTCGTCTACTCCGTCGAGAGCTGCTCCCTGTCCTCTGGTGTATGCGAGCTCTGGCATCATCATTGCACCTGCTGACCGCATCTTGAAGCTCCTCCAACAACGTCTTGTAAATGTTGATATTGATAGAACCGAGCGCAACAACAACAGCCTCCCGCACAGAAGGATGTCCGACTGAAAGAAGGGGCAGAATGTACTTAAACAAGGTCCGCGCTGAGTTGATCTTAGGCTGGACTTGCGCCGTCTTGGAGCCATTGCGCAAATGCTGCTGCATCTGAGTGGCCGGTTGCAGCTGCGGACCACCCATCTCGGTCAGGGTGGTGCAAGCAACTATGAGGTATAGCTTCCACTGCTCTACCATGACTTCTGGTGGCGTGGTGGATGGTCGGAAGCCTATCCGAGACCCGCTGCCATCATACTGATGCTGCGGTGTTCGAGCTTCTGACAAAGCTGTGATACCTTTATACATCTGCAGAATGCGATCGCAAATCAGCTCGCGACCCAGAGTCACGACGACGGGGCAGCGACCATAGCTGATCTTCATTAAGTTTGGAAAAATCTTGAACCATAGGGTGGTATCATAAGAAACGTCGCTGCTGCATAACTCGACAAGAGCGCTCTGAGAATTACTCTTCTTCAAACCTCTCTGGAGTCTACTCCTTTCTGCAACAGTCAAGTGCTCATCATTGAAGCTCATGACGCGCGCGGAATCGCCTTCCAGGATCTGAATTAGTCGGACGTTATCCTGTCCAAGCGCAGCGTCGTATTCCGTGATTAGACGGAGAACAGTTACGGCGAAGCTGCGTACTCTTTTCGACTGTGAACATAAAAAGAACAGGCCATGCGATTCGACTTCCTCGACGTGTGCCCAAATACCAGAGACATCAAGGGGTGCGCCACGTTTTTCGGCTCCTGCTTCGTCTGAGCCGCTTCCTGCAGCCTCTTTGGATCGTAGCTTGATCTCTTCTATCCAGATTTGAAGTAATTCGACGTAGAGCTTCAGAGTATTCTCCACATGGGTAGGGCCAAGCATGCCACCATCTGACATGGTGGAGTATTTGTCGTCGAACGAAAATATGAAGCGGGCAAACCCGATTGTAACTTGCTGAGCATGCGACTGGCGAGCGATTGACTTAATTGATTCCGCAGATGAATCTGCAATTCGTTGCTGCACATGAGCAGTACCAGTGCAGAGAAGATTAATCAATGAATTGAAGGGTATGTCGGCTGACAAGCATCGGGGCAAAGCTTGCACGGCCACATGTAATAATTCATAATACCCATGTCTCTGTTCTACCGGTGATAGAATATCGTCTCTGCGAGAGAAGTTGAAGGAGTCGACGATTGGAGTTTTTGGCGTAGGAGAATTAAATTTCTCATCCAGAACCGCCTGGCCACCAAATGTCTCATCACAGATGATAGTAATCTTTCCAAGAATTTCACAAAACCGCTTGTAGTAGTCTTTAGCCACATCGCTGAGGCACGACGTTGCAACTGGCCGAGAAAGACGTTCGGCTCGTTCTTTTGCCAGAGGTTGCGATGGGATGCGCTTTGGGCTTGCCAGGATTGGAGATGTTGGCAGTCTCTCGCTGTGAAGGTTGGA
This sequence comes from Pseudogymnoascus sp. 05NY08, assembly GCA_001662605.1. NCBI lineage: Eukaryota > Fungi > Ascomycota > Leotiomycetes > Thelebolales > Thelebolaceae > Pseudogymnoascus > Pseudogymnoascus sp. 05NY08. The sequence goes on from KV458838.1 coordinate 8,207, forward strand.
CTGGTAGGACTGCGGGAACGGAGGCCTGCCCGACTCTCCCTTCTCAAGGTCGGCCATTATAGCGAGGAACGCGCGGATCCCAATGACCATCTTCTCCGGCTCCAACTGGTCCACTCTGACTGAATGGACGTCTTTCCCCGGAGCAAAACGATCCGAGTTGATCAGAGGAAAGATGATTGTACGGAAGCAGAATTCTTGGTGTTTGAAGCCAATAATCCTTATGATCTCGATCAGGGGGTCCACTATGGACGGATCCATGGTGTGTGTCTTCTTCCCGGGCGGTAGCACCATCCTGACAACTTCTTCAAGCTTTCTATAAGTCGCATTTTGTTGGTCGGTACACCTATTTACATATGTCCATAGGAGCCTTGATATCACTTGGAGACAGCTTGCTCTTGTTAAGCGATCCTTGAGCTTCGACTGCAAGGGTAGTATGAGCTGAAGCCATTGAGTGTTAAATGTCTCTGGTGGTGAAGCACATAGAAGCGTAGCTGTGAGAGGGAAGGCTATAGGCCAGTGGCGAGGTTTGGCCATCATGGATGCAAGTCTTTGGCCAATAGTAACCAAGACCTCTGACCACTTCGGGACATTGAGCTCAGTCCCTGCGGCAACAGCAGCTATCGGGAGCAACATAACATCCAGAATCTGGCAATATGCATATTTGACTCGCTGTCCGTGCGACTTGGCAAAAGCGCGACCCAGAGATACCATGAAATCGCATGACTGTTCCCAGGATGCGTCTGGGTAGGTTTTGATGCGCAAATGCTTCATCCCACCCAGAACAAGCTCCATCCTGCCTTCAATTTCGCGGTTGCCTTGATTTCTCCCCTCCAAGTCGAGCTGTGACTTCTCTAAATCTGCAATGAATCGTCCCGTAACGCTCTGGAAATTGATGTTGCTCATGACACCCAAAAGCTGACTAAACAGATGCCAGTTTGCAAGTTTTAACGGTGAAGATGCCAGAGATTCAGTGTCAGCGATCTTCAGCTGGCTGAAGATAATGCCTTCTAGCTTTTCTTCCATTTCTGGCGTGATCCGTGCCAGCGTGCTCTGCCCAATAACTTCTGTGAGAACCCTGCATAATATATATATAGACACAGTTGACCGACGCTCTGCCTGAGCTACGCTATTTTGCATGGTGGCAAGGGAGAGATTCGGCTGCGCTGTTGTATCCGCAGGTGGATTTCCTGGCTCTGTATTCCGCCTTGATATCCCACCGCCAATAGCTCCAGTGACATTGCGGTATTGTTGTAGCTCATTACGAGCAGCACTGGCAGCATCGCTCTTTTTCTTGCGCCATAACATAAGCGTATCGATTAACGGCTTCGGCTTCTGCGCCGCAATATGCCCCAGCGCAGATATAAGTTGGTCGAAGTTCGGGTCCGCAGACTGGCCGCATATGCGCTCGATTTGCGGCTCCGGCTCGAGGGGGGTTGTTATACATTGGCCAATCTTCTCATCAGCCTGCGCAATAAAGGAGGTGAAAAGCACATGTAAAGCGTATTCGCCAACCGGTTTGCTCTCCTCCTTATAATGATGCCGCGAGTGGGAAGGGTGGTGCCCATGTTCGCGCCTGCCAGCTCCGCTATGCATGCGTTCGATCCTCTTCTGTGTGTGCGTATTAACACTGTTCTCGCCCGGCGACACGCGCTCTGGTACTAAAGTTGTGGTCGAGCTGGCAGCACTCGTGCCGAAAGACAAGTTCGAGGACGGACTCGCAATCGAAAATGCAGACGGCACATCGTTATCCGCTCGTCCCATCGTTGGCGCATCCCCGGCCGCAGACCCCGCAGCCGCGATTATCTGGGGACTTAGGGGCCCAAGGCTACCGTTCCCGGAATGTTGAATCCCATGGACGATCGACGTCTGCCGGTGATGCCCGTACGGCATGAGTTTAAGCTCTCCCGAGTTCTCCACGCTAGCGCTTCCAGCTCGACTCCGAGAGGGTATGTATCGAGGGGAGAGGTTTCCGAGAGTATATGGGTCGGATGTAGGCGGGTTCCCCGTGCCCGACAGTGGTGGCAGCTTGTGTGGTGACGGCTCCCTGCTTGGAGAGTAGGGCGTGTTCGTGCCGTCCGGTCGCCCCCCAGCCCTCAGCGTCGGTATGCCTTTGCAGTTCCAGTTCTCAGCATCTGCATTCGGCGCATGTCTGTGAGCTGTCTTCGGGGGCTCCTGGGGGTTGCGATCAGGCGAAGGTTGTAATAGTGGAGCTTCCGTACGAATTCGAGTTAGCAATGCTTTCTACAGCGAACAAACAGCAGATCCCCTGTGCGGCCTTCAACATTGGCTCTCAGCTAAACGCCGGACATAAAGCCGCCTACGCGTATCTCGTGTGGCAGCGCACCACTTCCGCGACTGGATTGGGCAACCGCCAGCGGCTTCTCGTGACCCGGGACGGACTGGTGTGGCGGGGCTTGGAGTTTAGAGTAAACAGATGGGGGGGGGATATAGGCACTCACACATTGTCCCTTGCTGGTCAGTTATGACCTCATTATTCCATGTCTACCGAGGTCATTATTGCCCAAGCAATGCGACGACACGCATGACTGTTTTTAGATTTCGATGGTATACAGTGAGTGAATTTTTATAGGAGTTGAGGTTATGTTGCTTTTTGAGATAGGACACCCGCCCGGCGATAGCGGCTATACTACTTCTCCGTTGCTCAACAACATTTTTACTGGGGATTGGGCCTGACTCGCCCCAATTGGGCCCTACTGGAGACGCGCCTGGGGTAAAAATTGGTGCTGGAGACAGGCGGGAGTGGATAAACCCGGGGGCGGGAATGCACGTGACTACATGGTAAGTACAGGACATACAAGTACATTAAGATTAGGGTTTAATTATGTGCAGTAGTGTTTGTTCTTGGTCGATTAGTTGACCATGAACAGGTGGGAGCACGATATTCGAAGGATCTGATAACCCGATGTACTGATATAGATATAGTCATAATCTATGTGTTATAGGTTATAGTCTAACAGTGTTAAAGATGTACGTATGGAGCACTACTCCTACTACTACTACTACGGCGGAATGAAGTATGGGTCTCATGTCTCTTCGGGCCGGGGAGTTTGTGTGCGTGATCGGTGGGCTGGCTGGTACTACGGAGTCCGTTCCAAAGGAGTATCCTTAAATGCCTTATTGAAGTACCGTGGACGTGAACTCGATTCTGTGCTGACGAGAGTATCCTGTTTTGTTATTCCCGTACTCGGGTTGGAAAGACAGACTATACTTATGTTGTTACATAGTACATACTAATAATTTCACATGCCGTGAATTTATAATATTTCTACCGAAAATGCCCAGCCAGCCAGCCAGCAGCGCAGCCCCCTATAAGATCCCCATGGAAGCTCGAGGACAACCACCCATAAATAATGCCTGCGCGGTCTCCGCGTCGGGCGGAATGAGTAATCTGTCCTCTCCTCTGTTGTATCACAGACCGCTACGGTCAGTACAGTACAATTGAAACCGGTCTCAAGTACAGGAGCATAACTAGAAATAGTCGTCCGGGTGTGTGAGAAATGTGCGGCTAGGATTCTGTTAATTTTTTTTTTGTGTGAGATGAGATGAGAAACGGAAAGCTGAACAGCCGCAGCTGACTGAGCCGTTAACTGTCTCATTGTTAATCATCCATGAAGACAGCCCATACTCTACTCTACTCTACTTTTTCTATATATTATATTTCTAGAGTTGCCCCTCAAACTATCCATCTCGGTTTAAAGTAAGGGAACGCGGATATGTAACTTTGCTAGCTCGGCCTTGCTTCCGCACTCGCAATATTCCCCACTGACTCGCGCTCAGTCGTGTCCTGATAGTCGGCAATAACATTCCGTTGAGCTTCCGTACTCTACTGTACTGTATGTACCCTGGTCCCCCGGGTCCCCCGAGCCACTAACAGCCACGGAGACGAGAATCGAAGACCGGCGGAAACTGAACTGAACCCCCAAATATATCTCGGAAGCTTCCCCGTCTTTTTTTGCCCACTTCCCCCCTCCACGCCCGCAGCACGTCAAAAGGTTTCTGTCACGGTCGTCTGTTCACATCTCTCAATCCTCGTCCATACCGCTATCATGGCGAACCTCGACACTCTGGACTTAGTTGTCCTCCTGTCGCTGCTTGCGGCCACCATCGCCTACTTCACCAAGGGCACCTACTGGGCCGTGGCAAAGGATCCATATGACAATATGCTCGCCAACGCCACTGGCGGCGCAAAGGCCGGCAAGACGCGCGACATTGTTAAGAAGATGGAGGAGAGCAACAAGAACTGTGTCGTTTTCTACGGATCGCAGACCGGTACCGCCGAGGACTATGCCGCCAGGCTCGCCAAGGAGGGCAAGAGCAGGTTCGGTCTCGAGACCATGGTTGCGGATATCGAGGAATACGATTACGAGAACATTGATACCATTCCCAGCGACAAGGTCGTGATGTTCGTCCTTGCCACCTACGGCGAGGGTGAGCCCACAGATAACGCTGTCGACTTCTACGAATTCATTACGGGCGAAGACACTGCTTTCTCTGAGGGAGCGGAACCCGCACTCGGAAACCTCAAATACGTTGCATTTGGTCTCGGAAACAACACCTACGAACACTACAACTCTATGGTCCGCAATGTCGACAAGGCCCTCACAAAATTCGGAGCGGAACGTATTGGTACCGCTGGCGAGGGTGACGACGGAGCTGGCACTATGGAGGAAGATTTCTTGGCTTGGAAAGACCCCATGTGGACTGCTCTCGCTGAGAAGCTTGGTCTTGAGGAGCGTGAGGCTGTCTATGAGCCAGTCTTCAGTGCCACCGAGCGCGAAGGCCTTGCCAAAGATGCCCCTGAAGTTTACCTGGGCGAGCCGAACAAGATGCACCTGGAGGGAGCTTCCAGGGGCCCATACAACGCCCACAACCCATACATTGCGCCAATCGTCGAATCAAAGGAAATCTTCACTGTTAAGGACCGAAACTGCTTGCACATGGAGATTGATATCAGCGGCTCGAACCTCTCTTACCAGACTGGTGATCACATTGCCGTCTGGCCCACCAACGCCGGCAGGGAAGTCGACAGGTTCCTCAAGGTTACTGGCCTCTACGAGAAGCGCGATACTGTTATTGCTGTCAAGCCCCTCGATCCAACTGCTAAGGTTCCGTTCCCGACCCCGACCACCTACGAAGCTGTTGCCCGTTATCACATGGAAATCTGCGCCCCTGTCTCCCGTCAATACCTCGCAACATTGGCTGCCTTCGCACCAGATGAGAAGGCTAAGGCTGAGATGAGCAAGCTCGGTTCGGATAAGGAATACTTCTCCAGCAAGGTCTCGTCGCAATTCCTCAACATCGCCCAAGTTCTTGATTCCGTCGCCCCAGGTGCCATCTGGTCGAACATCCCCTTCTCTGCCCTCATTGAAGGTATCCACAAGATCCAGCCACGTTACTACTCGATTTCGTCCTCTTCGCTCGTCCAGAAGACCAAGATCTCCATCACCGCTGTGGTTGAGTCCATCCAGCTGCCTTCGCGCCCAGACGCCCTCAAGGGTGTAACCACCAACTACCTCCTGGCACTCAAGCAGAAGCAGCACGGCGACCCCAACCCGGATCCCCACGGACTTACCTACGAAATCACCGGCCCAAGGAACAAATACGATGGTATCCACGTCCCCGTTCACGTGCGCCACTCCAACTTCAAGCTCCCCTCCGACCCAACCAAGCCCATCATCATGATCGGTCCCGGAACCGGAGTCGCACCCTTCCGCGCTTTCGTCCAAGAGCGTGCCGCGCAAGCTGCCGCCGGAACCCCAGTCGGAAAGACGATCCTGTTCTTCGGATGCAGGTCCCAGAAGCAGGATTACCTCTACGAGAAAGAGTGGGCAGTAAGTCTTACCCCCTTCCCCCCTTCCCCAATTTGACATCCCGCATCCCTCCGAATGAACCCCAACTCACACACCACAACAGGAGTACAAGAAAGCCCTCGGCGACAGCTTCGAGCTCATCACCGCCTTCTCTCGCGACGGCCCCAAAAAGGTCTACGTCCAGCACCGCCTCAAGGAGAACGCCAAGCTCGTCAACGAGCTCCTCGAGAAGAAAGCCTACTTCTACGTCTGCGGCGACGCATCGCACATGGCGCGCGAGGTCAATGCGGTTTTGGCGACTATCATTGCTGAGCACCGCGGCATCACAGAGCAGAAGGCTGAGGATGTCGTGAAGTCGATGAGGAGCGCGAATCAGTACCAGGTATGTTTATGCTTTTTTTTTGTAATCATGTTTAATTTTATGGGGCGAGGTGGTGGGTGGGCGGGCCATGCAGGGCGGGAGGGAGGGTCGCGTTCATGCGGCCTGCCCGGACCGATCGGACGGCCATATCTTTATCTACCGCAACGCAGGCGAACAGAAAGCTAATATCAACACAGGAGGACGTCTGGTCATAGAATCCTCGCCACAAGCACCCGGACTCGCCTCATTCCGCGACAAGAGAGTCCGCGGCGGCGGAGCCCAACCAAGCAGCCAGCCGGCCAGCCAGACAGACAAACAGAACAACCAGTGATTCAAACTCGGCGCACATTTAGACCTTAGACTTACAGAACGAAACGGAACGGAACGGAGGACACGAAGGCACAGACACAAAAAACCTAATTCACCAATCACTCATCACACCCAGTACAAGAAACCGCCCCCACCCAAACTATGAACCAACACGATGACTGACGGGCAACGGACAACGCGAAACATGGGACCCACATACAAGCAAACATCACTTCTCGGAGAACATGTCGCATGCATATTCTTTTTCTCTTCTCTCTCTTTCCTTTTTTCGAGCAGCGGGCAGCGGTGCTAGCTGGGCTTTGCACAGCGCGGGATATAGGGATTATTTTCTTCTGTTTTAGTTTGTCTGTTTGGTTGTTGCTGGTTGTTGGTTGTTGTTGTAGATCTATGAAGTTGCATCTATTTCCACTATTCCTTACCGTCTAGGCTGGGGTGGGTGGGCTACTTGGCTTTGGGGGCGAGCTGCTGTCGTTGTTTTTTAGATCGAAAAATCGCGTCTGGTTTTTGCGCTGCGGGGAGGTGGGAGGCGCGAGGTGGTCTGGAGGGTGTGAGATATTCCGGGTTGGGCCCGGGGGGGACTGCGTGTGATTGTTCTGGAGGACAGAGGCGGGGGGGGAGGTGTATTTGGGGGCGAGAAATGGCAGAGGTGCATCAGTTTTGGGTAGGGATGTCATTCACAAACTCTAGGTAGATAGCCAAGTCAAACGTATATCAAGCCACAAATCACCAGCTCATACTTATCCTCTGTCTCTCTTTCCTGTTTTGGGCATTCGCCACACGGTGACCGCACAATGCATGCAGGGTGACATGCGTGTTTCTAGAGCGGGATCGCCGCAAGGCTTGCCCCCCCCTCTCTCTCCCTCTCTCAGCACCTTCTTAGCTCTATGTGTGAGAGGGGCCGGTGGGGGAGAGGGGGGGGACGACGGAAGACTAGAAGTAGTTAGATACTTTGACTCAACGTCGCAGCAAGCAAGCGTGTTTCTATCACATCTCATCTCGTGGAGATCTGTGGCGCTAGACGGGGGTGGGGGGAGAAGGCGTTGCGTGGAGTGCGTGGAGTGCTTCGGTGGAGTTGGGGTCCTTCGAGAAGGGGAGTTTGTGTGACGGCGGTGGAGGGCGTCTGACATGTCTTGTCGAAGGTGAGAAGTGAGAGATTTACGGTTTGCTTGAGCCGGGGGGTATGGGGACGGGATGAGAATGGGAATAAGACGGGATCTGGAGGTAATCTGGGGATGATCTAAAGCGAGGGAGGGGGATCGGGGGGGGATCGAGATGGGAGTACAGGAGCGGGTGGGGGCAGGTCCAACAGAGAGAGATGCTAGGGACGGCACGCACGGAGATGGGAAGGGTCTCCGTGTTTTGGTGAATTGGGGGCCGAAAGAAAAGTGAGGAGCGGTCTATGGTGTTGATGAGCGGTGGGGATGTTTGTCTTGGGGATTATGAATCAATAGTTTTTGTGTTGTGGCATGGGTAGTGGTGGTGCGTATGTTGGTTTTTGATAACTCACGATCCTCGATTGGGAAGCGCCTCTTCAACGGCACATCTTTCTGTGCGCCTCTCTTGCCGAATTGTCGATTTTCAGGTACGGTTAAAATCCGAGTGACTTCATTTTTTGAACGGGTACTGGGGATGCCGAAGATGAGTAAAAAAAGGGGAGGATGTGTAAATCGACGATCGAATAGGGATTACCAATTTTTCCGAATCACATCCTCAGTCGACCCTAGCACGTCGTTTCAAAATCCCATTGGCGCATTAAGCGCTCGGTAACGTACGAGGCCGTATCTCGGTCCCCCAACCACCAATACGCTGTTGCCAATTGGAGAAACTGGCTGCAGCTCAGGGCGTTTTTGACGGCCTTTTAAGGGACTCTCATCAATGTTTACCCACGGTACTGGGATTTTCAATTCCAACACGAGATTCGTGGCCTTGACCGTACGGCTTAGTGGCTGCGCGTTGCAAGGGAGCTCACGAAGTAAGAGGCTTGGAAGCCTGGATTGTCCAACATGGGAATTGGTCCTTGGGGTGACACAACAGCCATGAGTTCGGAGGCGAGAGGGATGCAGGGTGTAATGGCAGTTTTTTTTGGAGTCGATTCCTGCTTTGACATGAGGCCTTGCAGACCACCCTTCGACTGCATTGGCAGCCACAAAGGAGCCGATCATCCTAGCAATTGGCTGTCGTCCTCAGGCCGGAGAATACTTCCAGTAATGTTACTGCGAGAACCAACAACGCTGATCCTAGCAGATGTGACAGTTGGGGTTGGTCATTTTCCAGGCTGTCGGTAATTCTCAAGGTGACCCCGGAACCTGTGGTGTGATCAGATCACAATCCTATGCGATGATCCGGCGCGTAGGAGATACGAGATAGAAGGCGCTTTGACCGTATAGCTGGGGAGGAGAAACGGACATTTCAGCCCCGATTCACACGCTATCTCTCAATGTAACCTGGCTATCAAATCGGCCTCGTAGTGCCGCGTTCGACGCGTTTGCGTTTGTCAGCGGTTCGGGCGGCAGTCCTTTGATCGTCCACGGCTACTCGCAGATCATCCGTCTCATATGACCGAAGTGTCTGGGGGCGAGATGTGAACACTGTGAGCGCTGTGTCCATACACAGGTATGTCTGAGCATGCACCATTCTCCTGTTTGTATGTCAGAGCTATGGGGGCCACTGCTTCGTTCGGTCCGTTTGACACATTTCTCTCAGGGTTCCAGGATGCATGGAGAGGAGAAAGCAGAAGATGTGCAACGTCCCGATCGATCAAGAAATCTGGCGGGCCGTCGCGGGGAGAATACTGCACACGTTCCGCGCTGTATGTGCACGCAAAGCTGCGCAAGTATGCACTCAACCCTGGATAACATTCCTGGTCAACTTAGTGTGTTATGGATTGTCTGGCCGTTCACTGGTGAGGCTTGCATCTAAACCAACCGGACCAAGCTCAAGAACCAACATAGCTCCCCCATCGCAGCCACCATGCCACACGGTCCGCACTCTGGCCCCCCTCCGATCCCTTTTCTCTGATCCCCCTCACCTAACGCACAGATCGACGCCATCCGGCATTCCCCAATGTCAAGAGTCAGCTGTGCCGAGATCACAGAGATCACACATGTGGGGTGGGGGCCACCGTGTTGTCCGTCCTGTGTCGTCCTAGTATGCCGTCGTGCCGTGCCTTCCTTCCCTTCCCTTCCCTTGCTCTCGTCGTTCTGCCACTCAAGTGCCATTTGCCACTCTCGAATGCCAACTTGGGCATGCCTGCAAGTATCGACATGTACTCCCAGAATGGTTCCATAGGGGCACTATTACGTTCTAGGTAGGGAAGGTACGGGGAAACGCAATCTGTACTTCTGCGCTACTCATCTGCTTCATTAGACTTAAAGAGACTGCCATGCCCCTCTATTTCACTTCCGTCGCTCCTTCCTCCTCTTCACCGTTAATTCTGTATCTTCTGCCGCTCCTACCCTATATCGTTCAGCAGTCTCAGTATCTTTACAAGCCAGCTCTCGTTCTATACCAAAATCAAAGACGACATTATCTCAACTAAGCCTCAAAAAGCCAGATCATACTGACTATATTACAATATATACGTTGTGCTGTCGTGTCTGAGAAGCTTCACTCCCAACCGTATCCTAAAACAGAAGAGTTCTTTCTTCTCTGGGCCTGCGTCTATTGATATATATCTCACATTTCCGTCTGCTTCAGCCTGCCGAGACCGCGCCTTCCCTTTTATCTTCGCCTGTGGCTGGGTTTCACCTTCCGTCCGTCCTCAGATCGTGTTATTGCGCGGAACCTTCTCTCGAACGTTCCTTCCTTCTATTCAACAACCCCACTCGGACGCCAACATATAAGTCCTTCCTCCTCCCCAGAATTCATTCTTCATCCTCCATAATCACACAAAGATCCATCAACAAGTTATTCGACACCTTTTCTGGCTGATAGCTCACTATCCTTCACCTCTTTTTCGTTCGCTACTCACCGACAATCTTCCACAATTCTTGTAATCATCAGATTCTGAATTGCTGCTTTCAACTCTATCACCTTGTGGCTGTGGATACAGCTCCGTTGTTGGTCAGCGTTATTGTAAGGTATGCAATCACTCCCATCAATACAAATATTGCACAAATTAATCAATCCCCGTGAATAGATCATCATTGGAACGTGCGAACAAAGTCTTAAGTTTGTTCTAAGTAGTGTTCTACTTGTAAGTAAACAACCCTTCCTTACCAACCCTGGGTCCAGCACCCACATTTCCCATTACTCTTGAGGACTTCTTTCCTCTTGTGATACACCTCAACTGGCCAAGAAGCCAACTTTATCAATTGCTTTTACCCTTCACTTCATACGTGTCGTCGACAAACTAATATTTTCTACTCTAGACAATCATGTCGGTCCAACAGCTTCAACCAGCGACCGACAGTTCTTGCAACAATCGTGGCCCAGTCATGTATGCCCAGCAACCTTCGCAGGCTCAAGCCTCCCGTGCTTCTCAAACTCAACCTGGGACCTACCAGGGTGCTGGAGCCTCTCAGAATGATATTGGCCTCCAATCCATGATGGGTTCGTTTGCTCAAGCTCACATCAGTGCTCCAAATGGAACTATCCCAGCTGCTTCAAACACCATCCCGGGCGTCAACACTCCACAGTTCTTCCTCACGCAGGATGGCCAGCTCTTTTGCATGCCTTCTGCCAATATCTACTCTAACCAGCCGGTTGCAACTGCTCATCTCCAAGACGGCGGTTATGCCACATATGCTCCAGGCCTTCCGTATGGCACCCAAACCGGTTATTCTGGCTACATGCCTGGCTATACCATGATGCCTTATCCACAGGCGCGTCAAGGTCATCTATCAGATCGTCAGGGAACTATGCATAAGGACGTTCCTGGCCTCGATAATCGCCGAGGATCCTACTCGACCAATGAATCTGCCCCAGGAACTCCATTCTATGGTTCTATGGGTCATGGTGACCACGGCACTGTGATTGCCACTGTGGATAGATCTCCGATCTACTCAACCCCATCACCGCAGTTACCACACAACGTCAACATGCCACAGGTGGGAAAGCCTCTGCCATACAAGTCTATTCCAGCCAACTATAACGTCGCCACAATCGACCAGATAATTCCAGATGCTGTCCCAGCCGTGTTCACTCCTCAAGAGAGCATGAGAACTTTGGATCAAAGCTTGTCCAACCCGATCTACGGCAATCGCAATGTTTACATTCGTGGACTTCATCCAGATACTAATGATGAGACCTTGGCAGCATATGCCAACCTTTTCGGCCGTGTGGAAACTTCCAAGGCCATCATTGATACCGGCACTGGAACTTGCAAAGGGTAAGTCCATGTTCCCATGGGAATAACATGCATATTTACTAAGTCTCACAGCTTTGGTTTTGCCAAATACTTTGATGTCCGTGACTCTGAGAAGTGCATCCGTGGATTCTTTGCTAAGGGATATGAAGTCGGATTTGCCAGGGTATTATATAATTGGTTCCAAGTTAGATTCTTTGGCTAATACTTTATAGGAGTCGTTCAATTCACGTTTGAAGGCAAAGGGCGACCACAGCTCCACAAACCTGTACGTTTCAAACTTGCCAAAGGACATGAATGAGATGGAGCTTGCTGCTACCTTCATGGATTACAATGTGGTCTCGAGCAGAATTTTGCACGATTCTCAGGGCAACAGCCGCGGTGTTGGATTTGCACGGTAAGGATCATCCATATACCTAAATTGGGAACAGCTGCTCATAATTATTTAGTTTCGAGAGCCGTGAAATCTGCGAGGAGATTATCAGAGTGTACCACGGAACTGCTGTAGGCCCGGAGGGTCTTCTTATGCAAGTCCGCTATGCCGATACGCCAGCGCAGAAAGACCTCAAGAAAATCACGACTGAGAGACGCCAGTTCCGCACCACTGAGTACAATGTTAGTGCTTATGGTAGCCCCGTGGATGCTGCCAACTTCTCCCCTCAAATGGCATCCGCCGGGGTTACGCGCATGGCTCAAATATCTGGCCACCTTCCCCAATTGAAGAGTGCCGGGCCATGGAAGAGAAATGGGTCTTCTTCGGACAATACTGGGTCAGTGCCTCTCTCTCTTGAAACAACACCGGTATTAACGAACGTAAAGGTCGTCTGATGGAACTTCCGCTCCTGGCTCTGCATTCAAGGATCTTGACACCCGCGTTACCCAACCTATCCTTACACCACGCAAAAAGGAGGACTCCAAGCAGTATGTATAGCTTCAACCCATCATATTGCCATGTTACATGACTAAGTAATTTGAATTAGACAGGAAGAACGTTCCACTCCAACGGTGTCTGACGACGACTCAGCTGATGAAGGCGCTACTATTAATTGTTTATCTCCAGTTCGGGTTTGATGCGACTTTGGCATGATAACTACCACTTGCGGCTGCAAACTAAAGAGAAGGAACAGTCTTATGTTATCAAGAACAACATATTTTTCGTGGAGTTCAACAGCCCACGTTCAGTTTTACGCATCCAACGACCTTCATACTCATACTCACGGCATTATACCCCTCAAATATTCATCTAGGCTCAAAGCCTTACGGATTATACCTACCTCAATACATACGTAATGTCCATCGAAAGCTTGGGAGTTCAGCTGTGTATCATAGGCGGCCATGTGGCATCGGGTCTACTGCAGGAGGACATACTTCAAGGGTATGGCATTTCATCAAAAGCGATTTGCACGGAATCATTCATTAGTGGGAGAAGGATCAAAAAGGCGATTGCAGGCCGTCACAAAGTATCAAAGGTGCATTCTTGCTTGTAGTTTCCTTCGGCGCTTAATTATTTCCCGTGGTTGTGGTCTTCCACCCACGATGATGTACCCGCTGATCCTTTAGCTAATTAGCTATAAAAACTTGCTTATCAATCTTGCATTTGCTGCCTTTTGACTCGCAATTGTGACCAAGTTCCTTACAACCCTTCTTGACACGGAGAGCTGTGCATTGATTGCGTCCTGGAGCCTGAATGTGGATGAACCATGTGAAGTGCTCGCGGCCCTTTAAGAAGTATTCCAACCATAATAACAGTAAATCCCTCATGTTTTATCATCGACGCTCAGAGTCTTTAAAACCTCCACCGTATTTCCCAAGGGGTCTGTCGTATGCTGGACATCGTCACTCAATTCCTTTTTCTCCGCGGGCTCAGCTTCCGGTTCTTTTACAACTTCCACCGTATTTCCCAGACGGTCTGTCGTAAACTCGACATCGTCACCCCATACCTTTTTAGTCACGGGCTCAAATTTCGGCTCTTCCTCCTCAACAAAATCGGACTCCTCCTCGTCATCATCGCCATCACCATTAGCGTCCTCCTCAAGATCAGCCCTGGGAGCATTTGGATCCCCATCCCCGTCCACTCCCACCGATTTCATATATGCCTCCAACTCCTTCGCCTGCTTCCTCGAGAATCCACTCGCCTCAACGTTCACATCCAACCTCACCGCGCCATCCTTCCCGATCAGCTTCCTCGCATCCGCAAAGTGCGGTCCGGCCTCTGTAGGCGTAAACTGAAACCTCCTCTTGAAGAAGCGCTTGATGCAGTTCACGTCGCGGTCAAAGTAGTACTCCGCGTTCGCGTGATCCACCGATACCATCTGCGGGAAATCGATAAGGATGGGAGTGAGCGCGACGCCGCCCTTGGCAGCTGGGTCGGGCTTCTCCTCGACTAGGATGTTGAACTCGTTGAAATCACCGTGGATGAGTCCGTACTGCGCTAGACGCAGGATCATGGCGATCAGCTCGGCGTAGAGGGATGCTGGGTCAGGCACCGACGCGATTTGGCGCATGGGGAAGGCGTCGATGAGGGACATGACAAGGGTGTGTCGGGACTGCGCGATGGGCTCGGGGACGGGGAAGTTGTGCTCGCGTAGGGCGACGAGGAAGGCGTATTCTTTCAAGGCCGCGAGGCGGGACATGTACATCCATGACCCGCCCTGCTTGTTGCGGAGGTAATCGCGGTTCGCCTTGACTGTGCGGAAGGAGATACGACCTAGACGGTGGATCTTGAGGACTAGTTGGCGGCCTGTGGGCGAGGCGACGACGAAGATGTCGGATTCTTTGCCTACGCCAATTTGGTTGCCGACGCTGTAGACGGCGCTCTTGTTGTTGTGCGTGTGGAGTGCGAGGTAGTCGAGGCCGCCGTAGGTGAGACGGTAGCCGTCGTATTTTGCGTTGCGCAGGCGAGCGATCAGGCCGATTTTTGCAAGAGCAGAGATGGAGCGCGCGGTGCTACCGCCGAGGTGGGATTGTTGTCCAATAAGTTTCGTGGGGACGACTTCGTGATTTTTCGAGAGCATTTCCACCTGGAGTATGTTAGTTGGAGGGGTTCGGTGGCGGGGCAGGCGAAGGTGAAAAGGTGGGCGAAAGGCTTACGGCAGTGAGGACTTTCCAGTCCTCCTGTGTGATATAGCGCATATATTTCGTGTCCAACTTCATATTTGCGGTTGTTATTTGAGAGTATTTAGAGCCAGGTTCGAGGCTTCTCACACACGATCAATTATCGTCGTCGTGCACTTTTTCTGCCGTGGGCGGTCATGATAGGCCACCCCTGTCAGTTTAGCGCACGGGCCCGCTTACTTAATGGATGTGGTCCTCTCACGAACGATGCGAGCGAAGCTCTAGGCGTGTATTTACACGCGGAAGCTTAGAAACCCCAAACCCATATAAACTCCATCCGCACCTCAGTCCTCCGCGTTCTGACATCTACCTGCCTTGAAAACGCTCTGCGAAATATAGAGAGCGAAGTCTATTTATTACAACCCCTCGATTCATCTCCGCCTCAGTTGCGTCGCTGTCCGCCACATCGCACGGTTACCATTCTGTGAGCTTCCACGATGGCGAAAGACGCAGAGGCGCCCAACTCGGTCGACAAGGGAAAGGGAAAGGCTGTCGATGGCGATGCTGGCAAGCCGAAGGAGGTGAAGAAGGATAAGGATGGCAAGCCGCTTGCTAATGGGAAGGAGGAGGCTGCTGTTGGAGGTATGACGAGGCTGCCACCAGTCCGGTGTTTACAACGTACTGACTGTTTGCCACAGCGGAGGATCTCAGCGAGGAGGACCAGCAGCTTAAAAGCGAACTAGACATGCTCGTGGAGCGCCTGACGGTAAATCATATTCCTTGGCCTCAATGATAATGGTTCTCGTACTGACGGCGTTGTAGGAGCCAGACACAGATCTGTATAAGCCGTCACTGGAAGCGATCAAAGACTCCATCAAAACCTCGACATCTTCGATGACTGCAGTACCGAAACCCCTCAAATTCCTCAGGCCGCACTACGAGCCGATGATCAAGCTGTACGAGCAGTGGGATGAGGGCGACAACAAGACCTCTCTGGCGGACGTGATCTCTGTTATTGGAATGACGTTTTCGGATGAGGACAGACAGGACACACTCAAGTACAGATTGCTAGCACCGACGGCAGATATCGAGTCCTGGGGCCACGAATACACGAGGCATCTGGCTTTGGAGATCGGTGAGGTGTACCCAAAGAGATTAACGAACGATGAGCCCAGCCAGGACCTGATCGACTTGGCCCTGGTTCTAGTCCCATTATTCCTCAAGAGCAACGCCGAGGCCGACGCCGTGGATTTGATGAGCGAACTTGAGATAATAGAGGACCTCCCGAAGTACCTGGATGAGAACACCTACCCACGCGTCTGTTTGTATATGGTCAGCATGGTCAACCTGTTGACCTACCCGGAAGACCAGCAATTCCTCCGCACTGCACACGATATCTACAAGAAATACAACCAACTCACAAAGGCGATCGTCTTGGCTATTAGGTTAAACGACATTGAGTTGATTCGCTCCGACTTCGACTCGACGGATGATGTGGCGCTCAAGAAGCAGATGGCGTTCCTGATCGCGAGACAACAAATCTGGCTGGATGTGCCAACCGAGACTGAGGAGGAGCAGGAGATTGCCGACTGTCTCAACAACATCAAGTTGCCAGAGCACTTCAAGGCTTTGGGTAAGGAGTTAAACATTCTGGACCCAAAGTCGACGGAGGATATCTACAAGAGCCATCTCGAGAGCACTAGAGTTGCTGGTACTACAAACACCACTTCCGCGGCACACAACTTGGCAGCCAGCTTTGTCAATGCCTTTGTCAATGCAGGATTCGGAAACGATAAGATGATGTTGGTGGAAGAGCAGCAATCCAGCTGGGTGTGGAAGACTAAGAAGGAGGGCCAGCTTTCAACGGTTGCCTCCATGGGTACCCTCCTGTTGTGGGATGTCGAGGCTGGTTTGGACAAGATTGATCGCTACACGTACGCCGAGGAGACCGAGATTCAAGCAGGTGCTTTGTTGGCCACTGGTATTGTAAACAGTGGCGTTCGTCTGGATTCCGATCCCGCATTGGCTCTGCTTGGCGACTCGGATAAGCTTAACCACAAGGAGCCTCTAATCAGAGTCTCTGCCATTATGGGATTAGGCTTGGCATATGCTGGGTCGAACAAGGATGAGCTCCTGGCTCTGCTTTTACCGCTTGTCGGAGATACTTCTTTGGACATGCAGACCTCTGCCATGGCTGCGTTGTCGCTTGGTCTTATCTTCGTTGGCTCTTCGAATAGCGATGTCAGCGAGGCTATTGTTCAAACTTTCCTCGATGATGACCGCAAGCACCAGTTGAAGGATAAGTGGACCAGGTTCATGGCTCTTGGCCTTGGTCTCCTCTTCTTCAACCGCCAGGAGGAGGTTGACGTTATTCTGGAGACACTGAAGGCCATCGACCACCCGATGTCCAAGCCTACATCGGTTCTGGCCGAGATCTGCGCCTGGGCAGGTACAGGCACCGTGCTGAAGCTCCAGGAGCTGCTCCACATCTGCAACGATCACATCGAGGATAGCGACGACAAGAAGGGCGACGAGCTGTTGCAAGCATATGCCGTTATCGGTCTTGCATTAGTTGCGATGGGAGAAGAGGTCGGTCAGGAGATGGTCCTCCGCCAGTTTGGACACTTGATGCATTACGGAGAGCCCAACATCCGCAAGGCTGTTCCTCTGGCCATGGGCTTGATCAGCCCCAGCAACCCACAGATGAAGATCTACGACACCCTTTCCAGATACAGTCACGACAATGATAACGATGTCGCCATTAATGCTATCTTCTCCATGGGTCTTGTGGGCGCCGGAACCAACAACGCCAGATTGGCTCAGCTCCTGCGCCAGCTCGCCAGCTACTACCACCGTGACGCGGAATCTCTCTTCATGGTTCGCATTGCTCAGGGTCTGGTACACATGGGCAAGGGCACACTTTCCGTTAACCCCTTCCACACGGACAGGCAAGTTCTGTCGAGCGTCTCCACCGCCGGCTTGCTGGCGGTTCTGGTCGCTATGATCGATTCCAAGCTGTTCATTACCAAGGACTCGCATTACCTCCTCTACTTCCTGGTCACATCGATGCACCCGCGCTTCCTCGTTACCCTCGACGAGAACCTGAAGCCTTTGACCGTCAACGTACGCGTCGGACAGGCTGTCGATGTTGTTGGCCAGGCCGGACGCCCGAAGACCATCACTGGTTGGCAGACACAGAGCACGCCAGTGCTATTGGCGTATGGTGAGAGGGCTGAGTTGGAAGACGAGCAGTACATCAGCTTGTCGAGCACGCTGGAGGGCCTGGTTATTTTAAGAAAGGTAAGCAATCTCGAGTTACTTCCAAAGACTTTTAACTGATATGCGTATAGAACCCAGACTGGGATGATACGACGAGCTGAACGGGGCGTTGACAAGGGTTGGGGGAGGGCGCTGGAACACAATATGATACACTGTACTATAAGCTAGCCCTAGACATTGGTTGACCGTCGAATGGGAAGGGCCGTGTCATCTGCTTTATAAAAAATAGATGACTAATATTTCACTACTTGATGCTTCTATGTGGTATTGCATTTGGAAAAACAGTGCTTTGGCATACTAGCCTAGACTCGACCATGAGCTCTATACTCATACCCTGTCGAGAGAAAAAATACATGCTGTGCCTTCCTACCAGGGAGAGGCAGTGTCTCCAGTGCAGGCTAACCAAAAGGTACAGACCCAGATAATACATACAGTACACTTCGTTATATTCATCATGTCCCGACAATTATCCCCTCTTCCAGGTTTGCATTCACATGCCCCTCTGCAGCCGTTTCCGTGGAGTGGGAGTGAGCAGGTGTTGTGCTATGGCTCTCTTCCGTCTCAGTAGGCTCTGCACTCTCATCATCGAGCGCCTCTTCAGACGTCTCATCATCAGCTTCATCGGTCGCTTCTTTAGTCGACTTATCAGGCACCTCATCTTCCTCGCCTCCATCACAGAATAGGTTCTCTACACCCACATTCACGAGCCTTGTCTTAGCTGGGACAGGCTTTTTGCAACCACCGACCTCGCGCCGGAATTTCGCACTGAATTCCTCCGCCTCATCACCGAGATCAAACCTATCCACTACCCTCCCATCCCAAGTCAATAACGGGATGGTGTGTAGCGGCGCTAGAACCTGGTTGTCTGGGAGCATGTTCACTAAGCTTGAATGTGCCAGCGGAAACTCCTTGTGGTGCTGCAAGCTTAGATGCTGTGCCGGATCGGCTGTGAAATTGCCATCCTCTGTCGTCGTCTCAGTTTCCGACTTTGGCTGGTCGAATTCTTCAGGTGGCTGGTAGAGTTCATTGTGCACCGTGGCGAGGGCGTCGCCAGCTGTCAGCTGGGGGTAGAGCATCGAGTAGCCACGGGAGTTGGACAGAGTGAGGATGTACTCGAGCCACGATGGGTAGGAGGTGCTGACGCGTTTCTTGGGTGCGGAAGAGGCGGAGCTCAGCGAGTGTGAGACGAGGGTGTGGAGCTCAGTCCATTTGTCGCCAAAGTAGAGGGCTGCGTTGCTGTTTGGAGAGCCCCAGAGGAAGGATGGGCCATTAGCTTCCGGGGCCTTCGCTGATGCAGGGTTCGGTGGCGCTGTGAAGGGCGTAGTATCATTGAGGTAGGTTGAGGGGAGATCGAGGGAGATGCCCAAGAGGTCCTCGTGGGACATCATTGAGGAGGCGGCTGCTGAGGAGTATTTATATTCTAAGAGCGCATACTTGAGGTAGTGATAATAGAGTGGCGACAATTCAACCTGGGGAGAAAGCACCAGGACGTGAGACGTGAATCGATTCGCCGGCCAGAAAGACTCGAGGAAGCGGATGAAGCTTTCTTCGGCTGTCAGTCTCTCGTGTGGTATCCGTCGACGTAGTGTAAGTTGTTGTGCGCTCCCCTGCACGGGAAACTCTCCTGGTGGCCAGCTGAACGAGTTCGCCAGGAATCGGGTTGCAAATTCGTCCACATCATTTGGTAACTCAATCGTCAGGCGAGGAGGGGCAGACCCGAAATAATCCGCTCCCTTCAATGACGTTAAGAGCCTTATTAATGATCCAGATGCCGAAGGCTGGGCGTGAATCAGTATATCAACACTGATTTTGTTATATGCTAAATGTTGTTAACAGGCTATTCATATAAACTATTTTTGGGTGACTTACCATTCAAAGACGAGCTATCCAGCCTCGTAAGCCACATTAAGCTCTGCTCAGCATTATATGGAAGCTCAATGAGGGTTCTCCCGATTTCTATAGATCGATCTCTTATCCCTGCGAGAAAATACTCCTCTTCGGTGCCAGAATTGTCCACGATGACGGCTTGCGGGTGCATATAGCTGTTTATGTGCCCCAATGCAGCTCCACTGCTGACTTCCATTCTAAAGTCGGTGCTTTCTACGCCATAATCAGGTCGCGCATCTAAAACAGAGAACAGGTATTAGCAACAAATCATAAAACGGAGAGTTGAGTTCATACCATGCATCCGAACATTGCAATCTGCGGTAATTCCATTGACTTTTTCCAGGGTCTTCATGGGGATCTCTTCTCGGCCCATCAAGGCAAAGTGAACCTCATTTCGTTTCCATCTTGCCATCTCGCATGCAAGAGGCAGCAAGGTGGCGGCGCTCTTCAGGTTGGCAGCGGCAAAAACAACGTTCTTGTTGAAGTCGGTTCTCCCTTTACCATTTATCAAATACAACGAGGTCGCCAGTTCGTAGAATTTAATGGGTCCATTAAACCAATGCTTCTCTCCCTCAAGTTCATCGCCCGTCGGTGCTGCTTGTGTCTTTTCGGGTGAAGGTGGTCGCGGTCCGGACATCCCACCACCCCGCGACGGGGAGTGGCCGTAGGACGGCCTTATTGAAGGTTGTTTCAGATCTGTGGGTATATTTTTGACGAAATAGTATAATGCAACAAGAGCCAACAGAGTGAGGCCAATTCGCTTCATATTCCTCCGGAGCAGCCATCGTCTGTAATGCCACCCTGCGATAGGCTTCGTCCGTACCTTGTGGTCATCATCTCGTTTGCCTAGCTCTTCATCGCCCGGGAATAATCGTGTTGAGGGGGCCATTATCCCATGTCGTCTCGAGCGCTGCTGGGTAAGTTGTTGCTCCCATACGCATGTGGCAGCGTCGAAGGGCGTGCGGAGCTCCCTGTTGTCCCAATGTAGCCCTGTAAGCAGAACCCTCGACGCTCAAATGATTGTAATAGTATCCGACGGGAAGAGACGTCTGGGTGGCGCCTACTCATACATATAACTATACAACAGTAGTATGGATAACTCGAAGGAAATCCCCAGATAACGCGAGGCTGCGATATGCCATTGATCGCCGTCCCCCTTGCAGCGCTAGCGGCTGGAGGGTACTGTATGACGATGACACACCCGTTCCCAGCATTTCCACGCGGTACATTCGAGACGCGTGAGAAAAAAAAGCCAAATATAAAATAGGTAAATTTGGATTGGTGATAAAAATCAGTGGGATGCGCATGAGTATATTATATCTCCGATAAAAGAAACTCTCAATCCACGCCGACGCGTCGAATTATTGTAAAGCAGCGAAGGCGTGAGGCCCCTGGGAGACCCCATTTCCCTCTGCACGTGGTTATAGGGCCAAATTCCATCTTAGAGGGTTGAAATATCACGATAAAAGATGGAAATCGACTCCGTGGAGACTCCACCCACAGGTTCCAAGAGGAAAGCGGATGATGTTCCGTTGGATGCTTCACCTCCTCGAAGAATCAAGGTAGGCCCCACCAATTCTGCTATAACGTCCAAACCTAACTTCTACGAAGGCACTCAACCCCGATGTGGTGAATAAAATCGCAGCGGGCGAAATTATCGTGGCTCCGGTCCATGCTTTGAAAGAGCTGATAGAGAACTCGGTCGATGCTGGGTCAACGGCGCTCGATGTCGTCGTCAAAGATGGCGGTCTGAAGCTGCTGCAGATCACAGACAATGGCCATGGCATAGATGTATGCAGTTGCAGAAAGCCTGTTATGACAAGAAAACTAATTTGTATCAGAAAGAAGATCTGTCTATCCTGTGCGAAAGGTTTACAACCTCGAAACTGAAATCCTTCGAGGACCTGACTTCAATTGGCACTTATGGCTTCAGAGGGGAAGCTCTTGCGAGTATTAGTTACATAGCCCATCTGACCGTCACTACAAGGACGAAGGATTCAAACTGTGCTTATCGAGCAAGCTATGCAAGCTGCAAGCTAGCTCCTCCTAAGCCTGGGCAGTCGGCCGAACCAAAGCCTGTGGCTGGTCGACAAGGTACGCAGATTACTGTGGAAGACCTGTTCTATAATATCCCGACGCGGCGAAGAGCCTTCCGATCTGCTTCTGAAGAGTACAATAAGATCCTGGACATGGTAGGTAGATATGCCGTCCATTGTTCTGGTGTTGCATTCAGCTGCAAGAAACATGGTGAATCAAGTACCTCCTTGTCCGTTTCACAAAACGCTTCCACGACAGAGCGCATACGTCAAATACACGGCAGCGCTGTCGCCAACGAGTTGGTTGAGTTTAGCTCTGCTGAGAGTCGATTTGGATTTGTGGCAAATGGATGGACTACGAACGCCAATTATCACGTCAAGAAGACCACCCTTCTTCTTTTCATTAACCACCGCTGCGTCGAGTCTTCGAATATCCGCAAGGCTATCGAGCAAACATACTCGACATTTTTACCCAAAGGAGGTCACCCGTTTACGTACCTGAGCCTGGAAATCGATCCTCAACGTGTGGATGTCAATGTGCATCCCACCAAAAGGGAAGTTAACTTCCTCAACGAGGATGAGATTATTGAGCAGATATGCGTCGATATCCGCGTGAAGTTGGCGAATATCGATACAAGCCGGACATTCATGACACAGAGTCTTCTTCCTGGGGCGCGAGCACCCAGCGGGACTGCAGGCAGAGAGAGCCCAAGCACGCCGGTTCCAAAATCAGCACAAAAACTCTATGAGAATAATCTTGTACGGACTGATGCGAAGCTCAGAAAGATCACAACCATGCTTGCACCAGGCTCTGGGGGGGCACAGGCAGCAAACCTTCCCCAAGGGACGCAGTTATCTAGCAACGAGATGGAGTATGAACACTCTGACCGCGAACCGGTAACCTGTCGCCTGGTCACTATCAAGGAACTACGCGCAACTGTTCGGGATGAAATGCACAATAACTTAACAGAGATGTTTGCCAGTCATACTTTTGTCGGCATTGTTGATGAGAGGCGGCGCTTGGCAGCTATGCAGTCCGGAGTTAAACTATTCCTTGTTGACTATGGCATGGTGTCGTCCGAATACTTCTATCAACTTGGGTTGACAGATTTCGGGAATTTCGGCGCCATTCGGTTTGAAGATCCGCCGAAAATCCAAGACCTACTCAGGATTGCCGCAGCCCATGAGAAAGAGAGGATGCAGCCTGCCTGTGAGGAAGACGAATTCGATATCGAAGAGGTAGTAGAAGTTGTCAGCGCACAACTTATTGAGAGGAGAGAAATGCTGCTTGAGTACTTCACGATGGAGATTTCTCCAGAAGGAGATCTGATCAGTATACCGTTGCTGATTAAAGGGTATACCCCCAGTCTCGCGAAACTGCCACGCTTCTTGATGCGCTTGGGCCCGCATGTTAACTGGATGGATGAAAAATTGTGTTTTGATACGTTTCTACGCGAGCTAGCGGATTTCTATATTCCGGAACAGCTGCCTCCAAGCCAAGGAGAAGGGAGCGAAGAGGACGTTGATGAAGAAATCAAGCAACGGAGAAATGTTGTTAGGAAGGCGGTGGAGGAGAAGCTGTTCCCGGCGTTCTCTGGGAGACTGATTGCTACTAAGGCGCTGATGAAGGGGGCGGTGCTGGAAGTCGCAAATCTGAAGGGGCTTTACAGGGTATTTGAGCGTTGCTGAATCGATACGGGCTTGACAGATGCTGCGTTTTTGGCCGTGGGGTTGTAACGAATTGCACGATGTATGCTTTGAGGATGGCACAATGTTGCACGGGCATATAGATTCATGTCAAAAATAATGCATAGAGCTATAAAGTCAGGCACACGGTTCGCTACCTAATTGACCAGCTTCATCCATCGTCCTTTCGCTTCAGAGAATCAGAGGGAAACGCGTCTGCTATCATCCTCGTTGTCCTGGGGTGTCCAGCCGATGCTTTCCTTTCTCTGTCTCTGTTGGCGTGCAATGACCTCCTCTCCCAGCTCTTCTTGTCGTTCCTGCTTGCTCGTGAACACCTTTCCAGGGAGCATATGGTGGTGGACCTTATAGTACGTTCCGTGGTTCGCTTTACAGACGTCGCCGTCGGCCTCGGTTTGTTCCTGGTGCACATTGCAGAAGGGGCGATCGCAGAGCACACAGTGGCTTGACGGGACATATTGCTTCCAGGCCGGGTCTCTGAAATTCATTCTCTCGCAGATGTGGCAGCACGTGTCGTCCATCGTGTCGGTGGAGGCTTGAGAGGACATGTTGAATGGCGGGTTGGTAGATTATGCGTAGATATGATAAGTATCAAGTTTGATTCGTAGTTGCTTTGTATGAGGTGAACGGCTTATGTGCCCTCTTTATACTGGCTTATAAGTGGGAGGAGAGTCATGAGAAACCAGACTTATGCCCTGGGATATCAAACAAATGTGGTTATTTTCTTGTAATTATTGTATCCCAAAAAATAATAATGATTTTATTGAATCAGTTGACGGAGTAACTCATGAGAGTTTGTTTACGAGCGACCACAGCCCAATATATCCCACAAACCCCTCTTTCAAGTTCCCATATGATCGCAGGATTACTTTCGGGCATAATCGGAGTCTAGATTCATGTGCATGTCGGGGTCGAATTAGAGTTCGTCGCTAGCCGAAACAGGAAGGGATCTGTACCCCAGACGCGGATTTGCTCCCCCAATGAACTCACTATATTTCAAACCATACTATTTAGGACCTCGGCATCAGCTCCAACCCTGTATATTGGTTGGAGGGCATGAAAGTCCGCCCCATAGATCCCGTTACAACGCAAATAATCGAGCCATGGCGTTACCAAGGGTGTCCTTGAACTCGTTCCTTGCTACGGCCAAGGCCACTTTGAATACTGCTGCCCAACATGCGCAGCCCATCACGTTTGTTGTTGGAAACGAATCCGCTGGTAAAGACCTTATTACTCTTCCCAATTTATCACTGCATATGATCTGCGCCTGCATTATCTTGCCATCCCTATGCTTTCACGTGCTATACGAGTTGGTCTGACGAGAGACAGATCTTGATTCCATATGCAGTGCTATTGCCTACGCCTACATTAGAACATATACATCAATACCGCCGAATGTACATGTCCCTATAGCCAACATTCCTGCTGCTGATGTTTCGCTACGGACAGAGCTGACCCCGATCCTGTCACATGCGGGTATCAAGGCTAGCGAACTAATCACACTCACTGATCTACCTCACCCCTCCAAACGGACAGCATTGCTTTCCCCAGAGAAGACCAGATGGCTTCTTGTAGATCACAACTCCCTCCAAGGCGAGCTTGGACAGGTATACGGTCATCGGGTCGTTGGTTGCATCGACCACCATGACGATGAGAACAAGGTGCCCAAAGACTGTGGCTCTGAGCCAAGGATAATCGAAAAGGCTGGCAGCTGTGCAAGTCTCATTGTGAACCACTGCAAAGAGGCTTGGGACAAGCTGGCGCATGGCGACGAAGCCGCTAACTACGACAGTGCGTGGGCGAGAATAGCGCTGGCCCCCGTTTTAATCGACACGGCAAATCTGAAGAGTAAGGACAAGGTTACCAAGCATGACATAGTTGCTGCCGAAACCTTGGAGAAAATCCTTCGAAGTTCGTCGCCAGATAAATACGATAGAGATGGCTGCTATACCGAGACCAACAACGCAAAGCAAGCCATCGATGACCTCGATCTGAATGATATCCTCCGGAAGGATTACAAGCAGTGGACCGAAGGCCAAGGCATCAACCTGGGAATGTCGAGTGCTGTGAAAGATATAAACTTCCTTCTCGACAAGGTAAAGAACGAAGATTCCTTCTGGAAAGAGGTTCGCGCCTTCGCTGAAGCGCGGAAACTATCCATTTGCGCTGTAATGTCGAGTTTCTCGCATAACGGCCAGTTTGGCCGCGAGTTACTGCTGCTGGGCCTAGATGAAGCTGGCGTGAAGGCAGCAAAGACGTTTGAAGAGAAAGCGAGCGAGGAACTTGGATTACAGGGTTGGGAATCTGGGAGGTTGGATAGCACGGATAGCAAAACCCAGTGGAGGCGTTGCTGGGTTCAAAAGAATTTGGGGATGAGCCGGAAGCAGGTCGGGCCACTTCTGAGGAAGTCGATAATTTAAAGCATCATTGGCATATCACATACAAAGAATCTGGCAGCGAAACAAAATGCTAAGCATCATGAGAACCCACAACATGAATTTAAATATGTATATTTGGTTTATTAAAGTCATACACAGCCCTGTAACCCCCAACAGCAATATATCTCCACGCTTGTTCCAGACATAGCATTTTACTCGAAGTCCCCCTCTTCGGTATCTAATGGAGCGAGCCACCCTCCAAAATCCAGTTTCATCAGTAGTCTGTCGACTCTCCCAACCTTCACAGGTTTATAAATATCCTCCCCACTCAGATCAACGTCCACAATCTCCGCTTCAAGCTGTTCAAGCCTCTTCTCTCGCCCTTCGACATCAAGATCTATATCTCTCAAGCTGATGATCAACACATTGATTGCTTCCTTTACGTTCTGCGCCGCCAATACAAGTTGGCCCTGAACATCTGTCTCCTCCTTGTGGAAGTCGGAGAATGCGTCGATGACGCCTTCATCTGTTTCTAGGTCGAGCGATGACCAAACGGAGTTAATTCGATGCACCAGTGCGACAAGGTGGTCTATCTGTTGTAGAAGTTGGAATAAGGGGTCGGTGAAAGATGGCGAGGTAAGTAGGAGTTGATGCTTGAGAGATAGAAGGTACCGTTGATGGGCAACCGAGATAGTTTGGGGATCGTGAGAATGGTCGTTGGCTGTGGTACTCGGAAGCTCTTTTCCAGCAGCTGCCCAAATGTCCTCATCCGAATCTTCATCTGCACCTGGAGCCGCGCCTGATGTTGATGCTGAAGCAGGTGTAGGGCCATTTAGCCACTCCTGTAAGCTCTCCCAAGTCCCCTTCACGACTTCGCCGTGGAAGTATGCCTCCAGTTCGCCAAGGAGATATAAACCAGCGCTACTTGTTGCCCAAACTCTACGCATTTGCCTACTCCGCGATTTCCCACGTTGACGCAGCTTTATTGTTGTTGCTCGGCCATGGGGTGTGCTGCCGAGTGGCGGTGGAGGTGGTGGAGGGTGGTCTCTGCGTAAAGATGTGATTTTCCACAAGTCGGAGAGTCGTATATGCGCCCGACGGATGGAAAGGAGGTAAGTATGGATGTCTGCGTATATATCTACTTCTTTCGAAGTTAAAAATAGGTCTAGTGGTGATGGTATCTTCAACGATAGACTAGTCGGGACTGATAGAAGTAAGGTGCTGAAGGGCGTCGGCGAGTTTGCTTTGGACAAGTTCGCATTTTCCTTTTTGGGCTTCACGATGCTAAGATCCACCAAGCTCCTGGCAAGTTCTAATTGATCTTCATCTTCGTCATTTAGGCCATGCAGAGCAGATATTGCTGCCCAGGTACGTGCCAACACTGCCGTCACCTCGCCTTCTTTAACAACGACGTCCCCCAACCCACTTCGTTTTTCAAAGGCTAGATTGTCCGATCGACGCCATCGAGACCTTATCTTCTCATCCGCTTCATTTATCAACGCAACTGCGAACTCTCCGCGACTAAGTAAGAAGAAATCGTGGAATAACGCCAGTATTTGTAAGATTTTTGAGAGAGGCAATAACTCCTGGAGAGCAGATTGCGAAAGACTCTTTCGAATTGACGTAATACAAGTCGAGAGATTAGATGTTGATATGGGATATGGGATTGACGATAGTAGTTGCAAGTGCTTTGGGAGGAGAGCCGCGATGCTGGTTGCAGATTTGGCGTTTTTGGTTCGAATTTGCGTGAGTGATTTCCCAACGAACAGAATCGAACTTGCTGTTGACCTGTTTATGAAGTCCGGTCGTAGTTCCTGCTTTACCTCGTACTCTCCGTTCTCTCCTTGGAAGACAAAAAAATCGTGTTCGCCAAAGGCAGGGAGGCGCCCATGTAGAATCCAGCAGGATGCTTGCTTGAGCCAAGCGCTCTCAGCAACTTGCACAAGACTCGACGCAACTTGCTCAATGTCTGAGTAGCCCGTCTGCATCTCAGAGCATAGTTTGTTAATTATGCTTGACCCTGTGCAGCCATCCGTTTCCATGAATTCTGTAATCTCCCAGAACCATTCCATGCGTCTGGTCCATTCTAAGAACTGCCCCGTAATAGCAGTGAGTGGGACTACATTATAAGCGCCGACAATACCAGAGTCCTTCTGAAGGATACTGCTTTCCACATCCAAAACCTTCTGCTGGAACATAACAAGGTGTGTGGATCTGATTGACGTTGCGACGGCTTGGCAGATGCTGGATTGGCTTCTGGAAGATATGCTATCGGTATGTGAGAGTAACTTGCAATGCAAGTTACTAAGATGCGCAATTGAGGCTAGGAGGGCCTTTTCGGGGGGTGAGAGGAGGTCGGAGGCTGCATTTGAAGTGCCGGTTGTAAGGAGGGGAGAGGGATGGCCGCTGAGGGAGAGGATGATCTCGTGTAACATGGTCTATAAAAGGTGTTAAAAATTGCACCTGCTATTGATTCGAATTGGCTTACGACTTAGAGTTATAAGTCTGTCCTTTCTTCCCAAAGATGGCGTGAAATAGCAAGATGATGGATCCCAGCAATTCGAACCGACACATTGGTCAACACCACATCTTCCGCCGGGCTAGTTGTCGTAATATTAAGTGAACAGAAGGTCAAAAACTCCGGGTTTCAACTACGTTGATATCCTCATAAACACATTACCATTGATCCCAGGAAAAGTCAGTTGCTCACAGGTTGTGCTCTCATATAATGTTCGTCGCGTCATCCGAACGCGGTGCGGGTTTCCTTATCGGTCGCTTATCGATAATCACCAGGTTGACGCGCATAAGGCAACCCCTCTTGTCCCGTAAGGCAGCAAAGGCGGGGACATCCATCCATCCCTCTATGTCAGCACAGCTCCAGCACCTTCCCTGCTACACCTACCTGAGTCAAGACAAAGAGTACCTCCTAGCTGTACCGCAACTTACATCAGCACACACCTTTTGGAGTACAGCTTCTTGAGATATTCAAACTTCTTTCTTCTTGCAAACTACAACTGCCGCCTTTGATTCCTTTTCCCATATAATATCTGTCGTCCGATTTGAGCATTGTACCTACCCGTCGTCATACATCCCGAGACGTCACTACTCTGAGACGGAGGTGGGGTATTACGAAACTTACCTTGGGCGAAGTGTCTATTACATCCGGATCGAAACCATATCCCCAGCTGTCTCGGCCACTGGCTAGACCTTCAAAATTCCATCCATCACAGACACAGAAGGTGTGACCCAGCAGGGCAAACGCAAGGCTTCCTCTGAGGCTGAACCCCGACTTGTCAAACGAACATTGACGGTAAGCAACCGGCCAAGCTCTCCCCCCTATGCTGGTGGCGAAAGACACCTTTCGTTATGCATGAAGACTTGCTTCGAGATGAGATTCAGTCACTAATCGTTAGTTGTAGAGCAGCCTAAAATCAGGAACAGATATGGCGACCAAAATGCAGGTCGACGGCCCCTCCGCCACCAACAATGATATCGACGAGTCGCTCTACAGCCGGCAGCTATATGTCCTCGGACACGAGGCTATGAAGCGCATGTCTGCGTCGAACGTCCTCATCGTGGGGTTGAAGGGTCTGGGAGTCGAAGTTGCCAAGAACATTGCTCTTGCTGGAGTCAAGAGCCTTACACTCTACGACCGAACACCAGCAGCCATATCCGACCTGTCGTCGCAATTCTTTATTCACGCCGAGGATGTAGGAAAAGAGAGAGGTCTCGTTACTGCCCCTCGCGTGGCAGAGCTCAACGCATACACCCCAGTGTCGGTCCTTGATGAGCCCAGTTTGACAGCAAATCTCGCCGCACTTGACCAATTCCAAGTAATTGTTCTCACGGACACTCCGGTCAAAGACCAAATAGTTATTGGTGACTACTGCCACCAAAAGGGCATTTACCTTGTCGTTGCCGATACCTTTGGCCTATTCGGATCCATCTTTTGCGATTTCGGCAAGCAATTCACAGTCCTCGACCCAAGTGGCGAAACCCCAGTGTCTGGAATTGTCGCTAGCATCAACGAAGAGGGCCTCGTTTCTGCCCTCGACGAGACCAGGCATGGCCTAGAAGATGGCGATTACGTTACCTTCACGGAATTGCAAGGAATGGAAGCACTCAACAGCTCAGATCCCCGTAAAATCACGGTTAAGGGACCTTATACCTTCTCGATCGGCGACGTTTCTGGTCTAGGTCAATACAAGGCAGGAGGAATATACACCCAGGTCAAAATGCCCAAGTTTATCGACTTCAAGCCATTTTCGGAATGCCTGAAAACCCCGGAGTTTCTCATTTCTGACTACGCAAAGATGGACCGACCTGAGCAGCTTCACGTCGGATTCCAGGCCCTCCACGCGTTTGCTGAGGGCCATGGGCACTTCCCAAGGCCACACAATGACGATGATGCAGCAGTCGTAATCGGCTCCGCAAAGTTGTTTGTGGAAAGGGAGAAATTGTCGGTGGAAATAGACGAAAAGCTTATCAGGGAATTGTCTTACCAGGCTCAAGGTGACCTTAGCCCTATGGCTGCTTTCTTCGGTGGCCTTGCGGCCCAGGAAGTTCTAAAGGCCGTCTCCGGGAAATTCCACCCGATCGTTCAGTGGCTCTATTTCGACTCCCTCGAGTCTTTACCGACTAGTTTCAAGCGCTCGGAAGAACTGTGCAAACCGACAAACTCCCGATACGATGGCCAGATTGCTGTTTTCGGAAAGGACTTCCAAGACAAGTTGGCAAACACCAACGAGTTCCTGGTTGGTGCCGGCGCAATTGGATGCGAGATGCTCAAGAACTGGGCAATGATTGGTTTGGCGACTGGACCAAAGGGTAAAATAAGCGTGACCGATATGGATTCTATTGAGAAGAGCAATCTTAACCGACAGTTCCTGTTCCGACCAAAGGATGTTGGCAAGATGAAGAGCGACAGTGCCGCCGCAGCCGTTGTTGCTATGAACCCAGCACTAGAGGGCCACATTGTGACCATGCGCGACAGAGTGGGCCAAGATACTGAGCACATCTTTAACGAGGAGTTCTGGGAATCTCTCGACGGTGTCACAAATGCGCTCGACAACGTGGACGGTCGTACATACGTCGACAGACGTTGCGTCTTCTTCAGAAAGCCCCTACTTGAGAGTGGTACCCTGGGCACTAAGGGGAACACACAGGTTATTCTGCCACATTTGACAGAATCTTATTCGAGCTCGCAAGACCCGCCCGAGCAGTCGTTCCCGATGTGCACTCTCAAGAGCTTCCCAAACAAAATCGAACACACGATTGCATGGGGCCGCGAATTATTCGAATCGTACTTCGTCAAGCCCGCCGAAACGGTCAACCTCTACCTCAGCCAGCCAAACTATATCGATACAACTCTTAAGCAAGGTGGTAACGAGAAAGCGACTTTGGAGACTATCAGAGATTACTTAGTTACTGATAAGCCCCTCAGCTTCGAGGACTGCGTCATCTGGGCACGCCTTCAATTTGAAAACCAGTACAACAACGCTATCCAGCAGCTTCTGTACAATTTCCCGAAGGACTCAAACTCATCCAGCGGGGTGCCATTTTGGTCCGGACCAAAGCGTGCTCCAACTCCTTTGAAATTCGACCCAAACAACGAAGAGCACCTCCGATTCGTAATTGCTGGAGCTAACTTGCATGCATTCAATTACGGAATCAACACTAAAGATGCGGATGGACAGGTTATCCAAAAGGTTTTGGATAACATGATTATCCCAGACTTCTCGCCAAACCCTGCCGTTAAGATCCAGGCTGACGACAGCGAACCCGTAAGTAACCATAACATCTGAAGCTACTCTAAACCTCATCACTGACCCTTATAGGACCCAAATGCGCCGGCTGCAAACTCATCATTTGATGATGGTAGCGAACTGCAGGAGATCACGAAGACCCTTCCCCCACCAAGCAGCCTGGCAGGATTCAAGCTGCAGCCCGTTGAATTTGAGAAGGACGATGACACCAATTACCACATTGATTTCATCACGGCTGCGAGCAACCTACGTGCTGACAACTACAAGATCGCTCCTGCAGACCGCCACAAGACAAAGTTCATTGCTGGCAAGATTATTCCAGCCATTGCAACAACCACTGCCCTCGTCACAGGCTTGGTCATTCTTGAACTCTACAAGGTTCTCGACGGCAAGGATGACATTGAGCAGTATAAGAACGGCTTTGTGAACCTCGCATTGCCGTTTTTCGGTTTCAGCGAGCCTATTGCGAGCCCGAAGGGTTCTTACAAGGGGCCAAATGGAGAAGTCACTGTTGACAAGCTATGGGACAGGTTTGAGGTTGACAATATTACTCTCAGGGAGCTCATTGATATGTTTAAGGCGAAGGGTCTCGAGATTACAATGCTGAGCTCTGGGGTTAGTCTGCTATACGCTAGCTTCTTCCCACCTGCGAAGCTGAAGGACCGCTATGAGCTGAAGCTCAGCGATCTTGTGGCCCAGATATCGAAGAAGGCAGTTCCTGAGCACCAGAAGAACGTCATCTTTGAGATCTGCGCTGACGATGAGAGCGGAGAGGATGTTGAGGTTCCTTATATCATGATGAAGATGGGCAATTAGGGCGGCATATGTGCCTCCCACGGATCGACCTTGGAAGGTTGTTGTGGGTGGTTGATGTTTACGTGAACATACACGAGGAAATGAAAATGCTACGTTATTAGTCAAGTAGATAGACTCAGATCAGAAGACTGCAATTTTTTTCAACACGCGACCATGTCTTGCATATCCCATTCGAAGACCCTGAAAATATACCGTTAAACCGAAAAGCTTGTGTAGTAATCCATATGCTTCCGAGTTGGCCGGTGGCAAGAACCCAAATGCCGAAGTGGCCAGCCAGTCCAAAGCCCACATTCTACTTACCAAGATAAGTCTGAAGCCAATCAGGAACTGCCTTGGAAAACAAGTTGCCACGCAATAATTCTGTGATCTGAGAGAATATATGGAGCCCATGTGAAAGCAAGGCAGAGGTAGAGTCTTATCGCGGTGAGCAAGATAGGATGCAAACTGGATTTATTAGGGACGTATAGCTTTGATTGCTGCAGATTTGAAACGGTAAACTGTATGGGTAGATTTGATTGTTTGTATGAGTACACAGCGTGTATGTCTCTTTATTTGTGACGTTTGGCCATGTTTATCTCGCTCCGTCATTGCCAACAGAGGTACAAGGTTTCAGGCGTGGCATTGTACTGGAACTCTTGTACTCTTCACTACTTTCATCTACCTCACTGACACATCCCCGCTCCAGATTGCTGTGCTACTGTAGAGTACATGTGCACGCTTTACCATATATTGTAGATATTATTCGATACGAAGCATTCATTCGACTATCGCAGGGCACTAAAGTGTATACTTCCTCGTAGCTCTGGTACAAATCCCTACACTCATATACGGAGTAGAGCACTCTACGTGGGCCATCCACCAATGGAGTCGCTTCACCTTCGCCAAGTGTCAGGCCCCGACACTGGGTCCAATCCCCGACCACTGGGGCAACCTTCAAATACCACTATCGAGCTGGACGACCTGACCAGAAGCACGAGCAGTGTCACAACAGACATCACGAAGAACATCCCCACGCCATTTGGACCGATACCTCCGATGTCCAGCATGGTTAACAGGGAAATGGAGGAGACCCCAGCGCAGCCGCCAGTCGCTGTAGCGCCACAAGAACAAGCACCAACAACCACTGTGGGCGAGGCCCACGAAGTGATGCAGTCGTCAGAGGACTCCACTGCCATTGATACGGAGGAGAAGAGAAAGGAGGTCGTCAGCAGCTCGGCGCCGTTGTCTCTGGATCCAAACACGGGCGAGACGGCGGCGGAGGAGGGACAACCGCTAGCCAGCACCGTATCGCCTTCGACGGATGTGGCGAACCCGGTCTGCAATATAATGCTTCTCCTCACGTCTGGAGCACGACATGGATACAGAGTGGACGAGCGGTATCTACTGAAGCGGCAAATGACCATCCCGGGAGTTACGGAGACCGGCAAGAAGGACCCATATAGCATCAGCGTAATTATGCTGAAGGAGCTGATCCTGAAGGAATGGAGGGAGGAATGGGATGCTAAGCCTACGAGCCCGAGCAGTATCCGTTTGATTTATTTTGGACGGTTGTTGAATGACAATGTGCCGCTGAAAGGTATGGAAGCAATCCCAACCCAACCGGGTGGCAAGATTTTAGACTAACCCCATCAATAGAGTGCAGATTCAACGAGCAGGCGACGAATGTTGTACATATGACAGTGCGCCCTCAGGACATAGTGGACGAGGAGGAGACAGAGCGGAAGAGGGCCGAAGCCAGACAGCACGAACGGCCAGAACCAACGCCGGGATGTGGACGTTGTGTCATTCTATGAGACGTTACGACGAACCAGGAATTTAATCCAACATGCGAGCATTTAATGCGATATAACGACACCATACGACGGAGGATTTTGCCTCTCCATTCTCCCTAGTTCTGCTTTGGCCCCCACGCGGCTGTGAGGCGGCAACGGCAGATTCTTGATACCACGAAGCTGGGGATGATACATGGATGGGCTGTACAGGCGTTCTGGTTCCTGATTTGCGGACACATATGACACCGCAGGATTGTTTTCTTCAGCATCATAGGGCGCCGTCATTTCGTTTAGCACGGGCAGGGGGAACTGTTTTTCATTTGGTTCCGAAATTGTACAGGTATGGGAGGGTGGAGAGGTCCATGGGGTGGTGTTACAAAGGCACAGCGAGCGAATTATTCAATGGATCCTGTTCCATATGATAGATAAGCGGGTCATTCTCTCAGGTCTTCCACCGTGACCTGCTTTTCCTTCCGGGGACTGGAAGTGTATTTGTGACTCCTTGCATTCCTACCCCGTCCTAGAAAACCATCGCCAATGCTTCCTGCAAATACCATGTAGCTCCATCTATCCGCCAGGCTATTCGTACAACCTCCACTTCGCCATCCATCTACTGCTGACCCATCCTAACCTTCGTCTCCAACTCCTCATGGAAGCCCTGCACCCCCCTCATCTCCGTCCCCTGGAAAACATCCTCCCACGTGCACCCCGTATCCCTGCCCGCCAAAATATCCTCATGAACGCTCGGCTGTCCACCTCCCAGCACCAACGGGCGCCACTCTCCATCTCTCGTGATCTTGAGCTCCATGCCCCGACGAATCGGCTCCGCCATGCCGAATGTCCTCCGCAGACCCTCGAGCTTCAGGCTGTCCTGCGTTGCGGTCCATTGTGCGAGGCGCGATTCGAGAGGGTGGGTGGAGTCGAGTTGGAGGGTTTCGGAGGAGCCGTGGGTGGTTGGGCCGAGGCCTGCGCGGAGGGTGTCGTGGAGACCTGGGGCGGAGGGGGCGCCGGCAGATTTGGCGGTGAGGTGGGAGTGGAGGGAGGAGTGGCCGGAGGCGGGGGCGATGCGCATAGACTGGTGAGAGTTAGTTGTGAGGTCTTGGTGAGGTCTCCCTTAGTGACGTGAGGGAGTTTGGGATGTAGAATTGAGGGTTCAGAGGGGGTATTTACCATGGCTGCGGATATGATGAGATTACTTCGGATGGTGTGTTCTTATGAGTTGAGTAGGATTAGAGAAATGGTGTCGTGGATTGATAGCTGTTTTGATGTTGCGTTGGTTGATGGGAGCTCCAGGCTGCGAGGCGGACGTGTAAGCGCGAACGACGACGCAACGCATAGACGCGCTAAGCGATGTGTGGACCCTGGCCTGGAGCTCCCCCAATGCGGAGTCATACGCCGATGATACTGAACTTTCACAATTATGAGCCATGAGGTTAATTCAGATAAAGGGTCCTTTTCATAAGATCTCTTCAAGAAGCTACAGCTCCGCGACTTCTAAACCGGCTATAATACAAATTAAAAATGGCACTTTCTACCGTCATCATCCGTCGTCCCTGGCTGCGAAACAAGCCAATCCAGCACTGTTCAAGGATTTAAATTTTGAATTACCGTCATTCCCAGAAGATCCCTATTACTGGGCCATACTGGGGCCATCATCTTCTGGAAAAACTACATTTCTACAGATTTTGAGAGGTCTATATTTGTCGTTTCCACCTACCGCTCGGTCATATCCGTATCTTAACTCCGAGGAGATAAATCAGAAGAACCATGAATTACGCATACCCAGTAGAGCGATACAGTATGTCGGCTTTGGTGGCGAGCAGGGCGTTCTGTCGGGGCAAGGAACCAGAGGCGCGTACCTGAGCGCGAGATATGAAGCTCACCGGGAGGCCACGGACTGGACCGTCCTGAATTACCTCCAGGGCAGGACAGAGCTGAATCCTTCAGAAGAAGAAAAAAGCAAGTCCATTAACGAGGCATCTTTGAAAAGAGTCATTGAGGATTTGAGGCTCGGAGACCTTATCGATATGCCAGTGTCGAACCTGTCTAATGGGCAGACCAGGAGAGCAAAGATTGCGAGGGCATTGCTTGGAAAACCAGAAGTTCTATTGCTAGATGAGCCGCTCATGGGACTGGACCCACCAACGCTGATGACTTTGAGCCCATTGCTACACGGACTTGCGAAGGCCAGCGATCCCAGGCTGATTCTTTCCTTGAGACCTCAAGATCCAATTCCGGACTGGATTACGCATCTTATGTATCTGCGCCCGGAATGCGAAGTAGCTTTTAAAGGACCAAAGGAAGAGGTTCTGAGCGAGCTGAAAGCAAACAGTGGCAGCGCCATCAGCATCCCAGTTCAATCCCTCCATGAAATTGGTAGGACACTCACCGATCGAGGAATTGTGGAGCCAGACACCTCAGAGGCAACGGAGACTCCTTCATCTACTCGAGGAGATGACATGGAAGAATCGAAGGAAGCAGAAACAGGAGAGGTTCTTGTTGACATGGACGGTGTTCGTGTAGCATACGGCCCGAAAGTCGTCCTCGGTAACTGGACACAAGATGTGGATGGCCAACTCAAGAAGGGTCTCCATTGGAAAGTCAGGCGCGGCCAGCGATGGGGTATCATCGGTGCGAACGGGAGTGGAAAAACCACCATTCTTTCTCTGATTTGCTCTGACCACCCTCAGACATACTCGCAGCCCGTGAAGTTGTTTGGTCGGTCACGACTCCCTGAGCCAGGAAAACCTGGAATATCCATTTTTGATATTCAAGCACGGATCGGCCACTCTTCGCCCGAGATACACCATCATATCCCACGTACTCTGACACTTAGGCAGACACTGGAGAACGCTTGGGCGGAGACGTTCCTGGGGATTCCGACATTGGATAAGAGCGCTGTTGCGGCTGTCGAAGCCTGCCTCAAATGGTTCGAGCATGAGCTCCGGCCAGGTGCTGCTGCCAGTGATGCCTCACAGCCAGCTCTTGATTCAACTGCATGGGCCAGCGAATGCCTCTTCAACCAGCTGCCGTTCTCTTCTCAGCGCGTTGCGCTATTCCTACGAGCCATAATCAAGAAGCCAGACCTTGTTATTTTGGATGAATCCTTTGGTGGTATGGACGAGGTCGTGAGAGATAAATGCATGTTATTCCTTGCCCATGGTGAAACCAAAACGTTCCGGTGGAAGGATGGTATGCGCGAGGTCGTTGAATCCGACGCCTCGGGGGCAGGCAATGTTGCTATTCTAGGATTAGGTCCTGAGCAGGCTCTCCTGTGTATTAGCCATGTTCGAGAGGAGATCCCTGGCTGTGTCCGAGAATGGGTATGCTTGCCAGAATCTACCTCTGGAATACCTCCAAGGTTTGGAAGGTTGGATGGGCCGTTGGATGGTGATAGTAGACGATGGAATCAGATATGGGGTATGTAGTATATAGATTATAATGAATATTACTACAACAAAGATAGCTGTACAAGGTTCTAGACGTCTCTGGTAACCAAGAAATAGAGTCACGGTTGCAGTATCACTCTTTCAATGTATATGGCTACGGAACGTGCCTTCCACGTCTGGTTTTAGAAACTGTAAAGCGCCAGACAGATATTTGCAGTGTTTGCACTCCTCCCAGGACCGTTACGGCACTAGACCAACGTTTGCAGTGTTTGCACCGCCTTTAAGCGTTCACTTTGATTCGCTTCTCCTTGATCTGGTTTGATCCGGCCAATGGCGTCGTCTCGTGAGAGTCGCGCTTATTTGGTGATAGCGCGCTTGAGTGATCTGGCGTCGCAGACCCAGGACTATAAATCCCCCCCCCCTCCCCCCCAAGACCTTTTTCCTTCCTCCTTCTTCCTTCTTTTTTCTTCACGGATCACCGTTCAGGCAACGGGTGCCAACTCCTGCAGCTTCCATCTGCAGTTGAGTTGGCATCCACGCCAATATAAATACTGTCGCAAGGTGCAGGTGAAGGGCCTGAAATTGCCAAAAACGCAAGAGCCCTTCACGCCCAAGCGATCTACATGAGTGGAGGTGACTTTGAAAGTTCAAATGTCACTTCCAACACTCCCCCCTCCAGATCCTTCTCGTTCGTTCTTCTTTCTCGTTTCTTGTTTCTTCTTCACACTTCACGGCAACGGGTGCCAACTTTGATCCCCCCGTCAGAGTTGGCATCCACGCCAAAATACATACTGTCACACGGTGCAGGGTAAAGGGCCTGACATTGCCAAATACGCAAGAGCCCTTTACGCCCAAGTGACCTACGTTCATGAATACAGGTGGCTTTGAAAGTTCAAAGGCCACTTCCAACACTCCCCTCAAAACCTTTTTTTCCTCCTTCTTTCTTCGTCATCCGCACAGGCAACGGGTGCCAACTTTGTTCTCCCCCCAGTCAGAGTTGGCATCCACGCCAAAATTCATACTGTCGCACGTTGCAGGTAAAGGGCCAAACATTGCCAAAAACGCAAGAGCCCTTTACGCCCAAGTGACCTACATGTAGCTTAGATAGTTTATTTGCATTATTAAATGAAAATGTTCTGTATTTCTGGTGTTGTTTCTGTTGGAAGTTCAAAGTTCACTTGATAATGGATGTGAAGCTTACGTGAAATCTATCGGTGTTCCAGCCCATCGCACTTACTTTGTGGGTCGTGGTACCCTTGCAAAAGTACCCCACACCAACCCTTAAGGGTCTCCACCACACCCGTCATAGCCAGAACCAACCGCATCCCGGTTCAGGGCCACGATGGTGGTGAGGCTACGGAATCGAAAAACTATGAATTGATTATATTTTTCCTGCTGCTTGAAGCTCAACAATCTTGATGGCTCAAAATGGCCTCAAGTTTTTCTCAGGCGTCGCATCCCGGCGATAAATCAGGGGCTCGAAGTGATATTGTGCCTTCAGATTCCGGCTCCAGTTCCCGTGCGAATCGATTGACGCCCGAACCCGACTCTGGGGATTCAGACTTCGACGACGACGATTACGATGGCCATGAGAGCATAGAACTTCAATCCCAAGATAAAGAGGCGGATTTTGAAGCACCTCTTCGGACAGGCGACGATGGCAGCTATGCGCTTCCCCGCCGAGGCAGCGCCTCGACAACACAGTCTTTTCAATTGTATACACCAGACGAGGAGCGCGCAGTTGTCAGAAAGTTTGACAGGAGGCTTGTATTGTTTGTAGCACTATTGTACATGTTGAGTTTTCTGGATAGGTCAAGTGCGTATTCTGCGCCCAATTGTATCGACAGCTGCTGACACACCCGAAGATATTGGCAATGCTCGAATCGCAGGAATGGATGTTGATCTGAACCTTCATTCGGATCAATACGAATGGATCCTCACATCGTTTTACATTACATATATTATGTTCGAGTGGATGTCCTTGCTTTGGAAAGTTATACCCGCACACATATACGTCTCTGTAATCGTCATGTCTTGGGGAATTATCGCATCTCTCCAAGCTCTATCAACTTCTTTCGTCACATCTATAATACTACGATTATTACTTGGAATCGGCGAAGCTGGCTTTACTGGAATCCCATACTTTTTGTCCTTCTTCTATAGGAAGGAAGAGCTGGCCTTGCGCACCGGACTGTTCATAAGCGCCGCCCCTCTGGCCACCTCATTCGCCAGCGCCCTCGCATGGGCGATTCTCAAACTCGGAGAGAACGGTCCTATTGCGCCGTGGCGCTTGTTATTCCTCGTCGAGGGATTTCCAAGTGTCATTGTGTCCGTTGTCGCCTGGCACGTTATCCCAGACGGACCGGCAAAAGCAAAGTACCTGACCGCGAGAGAAAGAAAGGTCGCCCGATTACGCCTACGTCGTCGCCAAGGAGGCGTTGCGACCAAGGGCGGACTAAAATGGCGAGAAGTTCTCGAGACAATATTGGATCCCAAGGCCTATCTGACGGCTTTCATGTTCTTCTTCACCAACATGGCGTTCTCATCGATGCCTGTATTTTTACCTATCATTATCCGATCTATGGGCCACTCCTCTGTTGTATCGCAAGCGCTCTCGGCTCCTCCATACCTTATGTCATTTTTCGTTGTGATTTTAACAGCATACCTCTCCGATCGCGTGCGGTCACGCTCAACCTTCGTCATCTTCCATGCGCTCTTCTCCTGTTCAGGGTACCTCGTGCTCGCTCTTGCGGAGAGATTTGGCTTGGGGGTCTGGTGGCGCTATGCTGCTATATATCCAGCTGCGATTGGATTTTTCAGCGTGATTACGATTGTTATAACTTGGTCAATCAATAATCAGGAGTCTGAAAGTAAGCAGGGTGCTGGATTTGCTATGTTACAGCTTGTGGGCCAGTGTGGACCATTGGTTGGGACAAGATTGTATCCTGATGTTGATGCGCCGTATTATACACGTGGGATGGCCGGTTGTGCAGGTGCAATGGTAGTAGTTGCCATTTTGGCGATTATACTGCGATTCTATCTTTCGAGGAAGAATAGAAACAATGAGAAGCAGAATGGAGGGGAATATATAGAAGTGGACAAGGAGGAGGAGGACACTCTCGTTGGTGAAAATGCCGGGAGAGACGTAAGTAGAAAGTTTGAGTATATGCTTTGAAAATAATAAGATGAAGTTACGTTTTTGAATTGGCAGTAAGCTCACGTGGTTTCGCCTCCTATTGTTTTGTTGTGATTGCCGTTGGCAACCTGTCAATGCTTCCAAATACTCTAGCTGTTGCGATTGCCGTTGGCAACCTGTCAGTACTTCCAAATACTCTGGCAAGGCCAAAGTTCTAGCCAGTACCAGAGAATCAGTTAAGATCAAAGACCCAGTCACCATCAATTACTATCGCCAGCAAAGGCTCACCCAGAAACTGTCAAAGGCCCCTTCACGGTCAAAGACCCAGTATCAAACTGAGTGTCAACAAACATGCCTCCCTTAAAGATACAGCAACACAAGTCAATCAATATTGCACAAGAAGACCATTATGAAGTAAGTCTTTGCACCTTCTGAGCATTCATTTGACCATTGTTTACAATTACAGATCAAGATCATAAATCTCACCCTTGATGCACACCAGCAGAATGAAATCCTCAACTACTGCATGGCGAAAATTATCAAGATCGGAGGTGTCATCCGCGAACAATGGCTTCCAATACCACGTGGAACTCGGTTGAAGCCGTTGCCCAAGGACATTGAACTGCCCATACACAATTACATCAGACCAAACTTCGATGGTGTTCTGGGAATGATACTGTGAGTAGACTATTTCCCCACCTTTACTTCCAAGACAACAGCAGAAACGGGACAACAAGAAACCGAGCCCCGAACACTGAAATTCATAGGTTTACTCTCCCATTCGACGAGGAGGGCAACGTGATGGTACTCGAAGACCTTGTGCCAGAGAAATACGAGAAGCAAGTCTTCCTGCGCTTCTGGGAAGCAAGCAGAGATGAAGAACACGATGATCAGTGGAGGCTGAATGACCCTGAATACATTGCGAGATGGTTCCAGATTGAGAGGAAATATGCGGATACACCATGGTTGAGGAGGTTCCAAGACATCAAGATCAAGCATACATTGTGAATTTGAGGTTTGGTCCTGGCAAAGCTGTATGATACGGAGTGGAAGTTATGAGCCTGCAAGCGGAAGCATACATTGTAAATTGGGGGGTTGGTTTAAGCAAACTGTATGATACGGGGTGGAGGCTATGAGCCTCCAAGCAGGAATTGTATGAATTAATGAAGCCTTTCTAAAACAGATGCCTCGATATCCTCATTGTGGTTCCCGTATAGCTTGCATGGATTTGATTTTTTGGGTTTTTTTATTGAATAACTTTAAATTCACATGGTTATTTATTTAATTCATTTACCGCTCCAGAAAGTCATACACAT
The DNA here is from genome assembly GCA_001662605.1 of Pseudogymnoascus sp. 05NY08. Lineage (NCBI taxonomy): Eukaryota > Fungi > Ascomycota > Leotiomycetes > Thelebolales > Thelebolaceae > Pseudogymnoascus > Pseudogymnoascus sp. 05NY08. The sequence continues at coordinate 50,566 of KV458838.1, forward strand.
CACATAACAAATTTATAATAAAACTGGATAATAGAATATTATTCTCTTGACTATTTACAGCCTGCTCCATTATTTAGAAGCAGACTTCACCGCGGTAACCTCCTCATTCTCCTTCAGAATATTTGGGATTGGTCCCACAGGCGTAATTCCGAATGGGTTGATTTGCGGGTGGCTCTTCGTGTAATGCCTCTTGATCTGTATTGTATCAGTATTATGCTAGTATGTCCATATAATAAAGTATTAACTCACATGCTCAAACTGGGTAGTCTCTCCGAACGCAGGCACATTCCAGTACAGGTTCCTCAGCCACTTGTGGATGGCTGGGTACCCACTTCGGATGTCCCGAAGGTTCGTCTTGAAGTGCTGAACATAGACTGCATCGAATCTCACAATGGTGGTGTACAGTCTCACATCACCCTCCGTGACCTTATCGCCCCAGTAGTATGGCCCTGGGCTGCTCTCGAGGTGCTTCTCGACTCGGTCCAGCGCCTCAAACAGGGCGATGACGTTCTTCTCGTATGCCTCCTGGGTTGTGGCAAAACCAGACTTGTAAACCCCGTTATTGATGAGATCGTACGTCCAGGAATTCGTCTCTTCAATCTTGGCCTGGAGGTTCTCAGGGAAGAGAGCTACATCCTTATACTTCTGGGGAAGAATATCATCGAACTCGCTGTAGAACATGCGAATGATATCTGCAGACTCGTTGCTCACAATCTTGTGCTGAACAGTGTCGTAGAGTGTGGGCACTGTGAAGCGTCCGGTATAGTCGGGGTCCACCTGGAAATAGATCTGGCGGAGGTGGGTGTACTTCTCATGACCAGCTACGGGGTCTGAAACCACATTCTCGCCAGGAGCATCCTTATCCTCAGCGGTTGCAAATCGCCAGCCTGGTAATGTCAGTGCGGGGTTCTATGAAATCCGTCCTGAAGACTTACCGTTTTCGCCCATGTGCCAGTGTACGGCGGTAAATGGAACAATGTCCTCTAGGCCCTTCAACTTCCTTACGATCAACGTGCGATGTGCTGGCATTTGTTAGCAACTGACCCATTCATAAGACAAAGAGCGAGTACATACCCCAAGGGCAAGCATAAGACACATAAAGATGGTAGCGCCCCTTCTCGGCAGGAAACTCGGCGCCTGCTTCTCTGGAGATATGATTGCGGAAAACCGACGCTCCACGCTTGAACTCTCCCGATTTATCCTTTGGGTCTACCCAATTGGAGATTTTTGTTGCCTGCATATGTGTTAGTTCCAGCGATCCAAACAATACCCCAAAGAGCGCAATGACGTACCATGGTGAAGCTTGATGATGAAGTACTGAACAATCTGGATGTAAATGTAAGATTGGGAGTTATAGGTAGCTTCCCTCTAGAAAGTAGCATGAAAGGCTAGATGATGTCTTGTAGAACGTTGTTATGAACGTAAATGCGGAGGGAAGGTGGGGTTAATAAAGACAATCCAGTGTCCCGCAGATGCCACAGCCTTACACAATGTATGACGTGACTAGGCGAGGCTGTCAGCGATTTGCGATCATCTGTCACCAATCACAACCCCCACGTCCAGCCGAGGAACATTTACTAATGCGTGTGTCATGCTTATATGCGAGTTATATGCCCAGACAAGGTTATTATTAATCATCACCATGCATTTCTACCAAAATGATAATGCTGAATATTCCCGATTTGTAGGATATCAAGTAATGTATTTCTGAACTTTGTCACTCCCATTTGATGCTCCAGCTCCGATTTCTCCTATTCGTGCCACTTCCTGCCCTTCCTGGTCCAGTCATTCTGCATCTCCGTATGCTTCTCAATCCCCCTGATGCGCAAGTGTTGGCCTCTTGGCAGATAATCTTCCAAGCGGCGGCAGGCGCACAAGATCCGAGTCCAGGCGTCTCTGTCAAGGTATCTGTCGCCAAAGTGGAAATTGATCTCGAGATTCTGGACGTCAGGAAAGTAGCGGCCGACATTGTGGGCAACCGAAACAAGGACGTCGGCATCAGGAAGCAGGTCATCTCGGGTTTCGAAGACGATGTTTCGCATGCGGTTTGAGTTTTCTCTGCCTAGCCTGGAGAAGAACTGGGTGACCTTTCATCGTGTCAGAGTGTTTTTGTCTAGAATGGCTTTGTTGGTTACCTTGTTACAATCACGGTGTGTGTGAGTGCATATGATTTTGCAGCGGCCACCATCACAATGAGAATGTCTGGTATACCTAGACTTCAAGCTCTTTATAGCCTTTCCTAGGGACTATTAATATATGTCAGCCTGTAATCCCTTGTGTTGCGTAGGGTTAGATCTCGTACTCTTGGATGCATCCGTTGGAGACGGAGTTCGTCAACACACTGGGGGCAGGCGAAGTCGTCAACAACAATTAGCCACCACCGTTGGTGTTCATGAGTCTGGGCCAGAAGTTTGAGAAGTTCGTAATCATGAGCGGAGCCCCGAAAGCTTTCCCAGAGCGGATCCAGTATCCGTATATTATCCATCCGGAGTAAATGCCAGTTGTAAAGCATAGACCGTGTAAGATCAGGCCTGCTGCCACTTTCAAAGGAAGACACTTCTTGCACACGCCCCATTTCTCTATTCGTGGAGCTCGTAGCCAGCCGAAGATCCCTGATATCAGATTTGTTTGTGTTTCCTTTGTTGGTATTTTCTGTAGTAGGTTTCGAGTTTCGGGGCTCAGGGGATTTGCCCCAAATGTCAATTATCTTCAGGGTCTTAGAACGGGGGTTTGAAGGTGTCTCAATCGCAATAGGCTCTTCACGTATTGGCATAGGTAAGTCGGTGAAAATCGTCAGGCCCTCTCCAGCGCCCTCTGGCTCATGTCGTCCTCCGCCATCGATGCCGCCAAAGTGTTTGAGGCGCGGGGGCACGAAGTTATCAAAGGAAATGACATCCAGGCCCGCGTAAGACTGAGAGGATGATTCAGGAGCCCCATTCGCAAAATCCGTGACTCGTGCCACTGGAACGAGTCCCTTCATTGGAGCCAGTGCCTGCGGTTCTTCCTGTGGGCCTCCGGGAGGTCGCATATTGTCCTGGGGCGGACGGTGGAAATGTGGCACCAAAGTATGGTTGATGCGAAGAAGGAAGCAAAAAGGAAGGTGTAGTATAAGTAGAGAAACATGGAACGAATGTCGGCGATAATTATCACCTGAGGAGGAGGTATCTTGAAGTCGTTTGGCACGTAGATTCTGAAATATAGATTGGTGGGTAGGTTTCGTTGTGATTGTTTGTGGAAGGTGCCCCCCGTCAAATATATTATATTAGTTGTGAAGTGAATACCTCTTATGTGTTCCTCACCCACATATGTTTATGTTCCCCCTAATATAATAATACTCCAAATCCCCCACTATTGTCCACCATTTCTCTAGAATTCTGAGCCTTCAGAGTTAACAAATATTTCCCCCCAAATGTGGACGCCCGCTCATTGCCGACCATCCCAGACGCCTACCAACCTATTTACACAAGATGCCATACTAAATACACCCTCGTTGAATCATAACATCTCCTCTCTCGACCTTATTATAGGTCTGCGACCATTACTTATCCGTCATACTGTCACCAGTACCCCCGACCTGCTCGCCTCAAAAGTAATTCTGGCCATATTGACCCTGTCCCTGTAAATCATGAACTCTCGGCGGCTGATAATACGCCTGGTACGGATGATTCGGCAGCGAAAAGTCTGCCCTGGCGAGCAACGGGTTCAGTATCCCTCCAATCATCTTCGGTGGCTGTTGAGGTTGCTGTTGCTGCTGCTGCCCAGCCTGCAGGCCTTGCCCCGCTGCCGACATGTTTGAATTCGCCCCAAGCCCAGTATTGGGAGCAAATTGGTTAAAAGTCATTTGGTCCCTTAACATCTGTTCTTCTGAGATCCAACCCCATTTATCGCGGAGTTCTTTCATCACGTAGATGACATTCCATCCGGTCTCCTTCTGCACTTTCTCAAATATGCGGATAACCTCTTCCTGCTCATCACGCTGTACGAGAGTTTCACCTGCCATGGCCAGTGACCGCAATGCTATTGAGGCAACGCCCCTGTCCTTGACGTGGGCGACAATACCACATATTTGGTGTGAATGGTCGTGAAGAAGACTCGTCATTTCAGGATTGGGCATTGGAAACATAGGATTGGTCTGTGCTACAACACACATCGCAGTATGATAGAACAGTCGGCCGGTGATTGCGGATCGTTTAAGCAGCCTGCGAGGTATCAGCATACAATAATCATGGGATAGTGGAGGTCAGTAAAGCTTACCAGACTTCCGGGAACAGTGACTTGGATGAGGTTTGATGGGGGAAAAGAAAGCCCACAGGGTGCATAGTTCTTGGCACGCTTTGATTCCAGTTATCACAGAGGTTCTTCAAGTCTTGCCACTCTGCTTGCCGCCTTTGCTGCCTCAATTGTTCTTCGTGCGCGGTTGCCTCTGGAAATTTTGGGGTTGCGGCCCTGAAATTTGAAATCTTCCCCGTGATATACACCATGCGATGTGTCCAGAGTTCTTCACTCCCGCCTTCTCGCCCTTGCGAAAAGTCCATATCTACGCCCCATTGATCCGGTTCCCACGCCACTTGCCAGTTGAAGTGTAGGCATGATAACAGCTCCATGCCGATATTGACCCAAAAACAAGCCGCACCGATACCAGTTGACCGAGCATTCCAGCCACATTCCTTGATTAGAGCTCTAGCGCCCGCAATGTGATTCATACGTTGAGCTGCACGCTCAGACATTATTTCATAGACGTTGAGAATAACTGCCGAAGTAGCACAGACGACCGTATCTCGATCTGGGTTTTGTAGTGCTCGTAATAGTAGCGTGGTTGCTGTGTCGTAATAGGTAAGTGCCTTATCTTCATGATATAGGGGATTGACAAGTGAGAGATGCCGCGCTCCGCAAGCAAGGAAGGCATTAAGCAGCATTGGTTCTTGCAGAGCATGGAAAGGCAAGAGTCGAGAAAAGTGCTTCATCTTGTCCATACTGTCCATCCATAATCCAACTTCTTCCACAAATACCTGCATGAGGAGAACCTCCTGCGGATCGCTGAGGTATCCCCTAGGAACATCCGGAGGTGCGAGTATTGCCTCCGGATTCCCATATGAAGCTGAGGCCATTGAAGGCATATACGAACCCTCGTTACCCGTATGAGGGTGAAGGTGACGGTTATCTTCCTGCGGCTGGTAGCCTTGTTTGCCAATCCCCCTGCTCTCTGGATATACCCCCTTGCTCTCTGGATATAACCCTGGGACCCCTGGTTGTAAGATCGAGTTTTGGTTGCTATGCATGGTGATATTTGGATCGATTGGAATATTAAACTCAGGAACAGGCTCGTGGGAAGGCGTGACTGTGACCGTTTCTATTGCGCTGTATTGGCCCAGGCCTCCTTTGTATTCCGAAGCAATGAGTCGAGATTCGTCTTGAAATTGAACTAGACAATGTCAGCATTGGCTGTAGAATACCATAAAAAGATACGCACCCGACCAATCCGCCGTCGGCGGAAGAATTGCAGGGTCTCTGACGTCCATCCAGTGGAAGTTGAGTTTCATCCCACGCCTGCATGTTTTGCCAGATTTCTTGCAGTTCTGACAATGCGGCAACCCTTCGTCGCATTTCAGATGCCGTTCCCTGCATGTCAAACACCCAGTCCTCACCCTCCTCGGTTTACTTGCGCTGGCAACTGAGCTTTCGCCAGCCACCACGGCAGAGCCGGGAGAGTCGAGAGCCGTCATGGGCATATGCGCAGGCACAGTATGGGCTCGCCCTCCTGCTCCTCGAGTATAAGGGGATTGGCGGCTGCCGGGTGGGCGCCGGCTCGACAGTGCCGCGCCTCAACAGGCGGTGCGGGTTCTTCGGGTTTATCGCAGAGTTTGTTGAAGCCAATTGAAAGAACGGGGTAGTTGGGCCCAGCGGCGCGCAAGCCGGAAGTGTTGGTCGGTTGGCAGCGAGTTTGCGATCCGCGAAGTCATATGCGGCCAAAAAACTGTTGTTATCTGCGAACTACGTCGCGTTGCGCCTTATCGTCGCACGAACATTTGCATGTGAGATAGCAGGGGATGTCGGGGACAGGGTGGTCTGGTGGATGCGATGCTGGGGTCGCTCAGTGACACTATGTTTAGGAATATATTTCGTGAAGGGGTTCGAGTAGGGTCCGCGCGGAGATGCTCGATAAGATAGACGGGTTGATGGATGCGCAATTGGTGCCTGGACCATGTAACCTAGTGTATGAGCTACTTAGAATATGGTACGCGCAGTTGGGAAGCCGTCGGTATTGTGGTTGTGCATTTCCGACATGGTTGCCGCGCACGTCTGCCGCCATCCGCCGTGACTGTGGTAGTATGAAATAGATGAAGGCGGGCCGCTCATCAACCCTCAAACGGTCCAAGTTAGACTCTACAAATTCAACATATGTCGCTCCCACAGCCGCCTCCGGAAGCAACATATATCTTCCGCGGCCATGCGGCGCAGATACATTCCACGCAGTTCATAAGAGGAAATACTCGCCTCGTCACTGGCGATGCGGAGGGATGGATCGTGCTCTGGGGTCTAGCCTCACGAAGACCCACGGCCGTGTGGAGGGCACACGAGGCCGCCATCCTCGGTGTCGCTGAATGGGGATCAGACAGACTAATCACGTGAGCTTAATTTTCAAATATCACCAACTCTTCCATTATATCTTATTCCTCGTGTTATGGAAGGCTACTAATAGTTTTGAAAAGTCATGGCAAGGACAATAAGCTCATCGTTTGGAAGTTCTCGGAAGAGGATGAGGCCTTATTGAGCACAACCCTCCCCGTCGAGGACTCGACGACACCCAGGAAGCAACCATGGCTCCTTTACGTACTGGACGTCAACTCGCTGAACTTCTGCTCGTTCGGCCACTGTATTGCAGAGCAACTTCCTGGCCCCATATCAACTGAGACGACCCCCTCACCCGGCCAAGATGAACTTCTCATCGCCGTCCCGAACACCTTGAGCTCCGAAGCAGTCAGTATCCACCGCCACCCTTCATTCATCACAGCTAACATTATCTAGGTCGACATTTTCCATCTCCCCTCTCAGAAGCGCCTCATTACAGTCCCGGGTGACAAATCCACCAACACGGGCATGGTCATGTCCGTCTCCATCCTCTACGTATCCTCACGCCTCACTCTCGTCGTGGGCTATGAAAGCGGTCACGCGATGGTCGTGCAGGATAAACCCATCATCGGCTGGTGCAGACTCTACCTCGCCCAGCCTCATTCTCAGCCTATTCTCTCCCTCGGCGTTACCCTGGATATGGCATCCTTTATTACTAGCGGTGCTGATGGAATTATCGCCAAACACCCCCTTTCCTCGCTATCTCTCCCGCTAGCTCAACCCGTCCAGTCACAATCAGGACCAACCCTTCAGAAGGTTCCAGTTAAGAACCCCTCGCTCCTCTCCGGGATGTTCGCAGCACAGTCCCAGACCACCCCTTCGGCAAAGCCACCCAGGCCGCACGTGAAACCCGAAGTTGTTACGAAGCCGCTGAAAGTCGTGCAGACGAAGCACTCTGGACAGCAGAGCTTAAGGATCAGGAGCGACGGCCGGATATTCGCTACGGCGGGGTGGGATACTAAGGTACGGGTTTACAGCGTGGCGAGCATGAAGGAGTTGGCGGTGCTGAAGTGGCATAAGGATGGGTGTTTTGCTGTTGCATTCGCGGAAGTTATAAATGTACAAGAGGACAAAGAAGCGGCTGATGAGGACAAACTAGAAGGGGAAAAACCAGAGGCAGAATCTTCAGAAGGTGGAGAGACTGCGGTGGTTGCACCTCCAAGACGGGTGGGGCTGGCGATATCAGCAAGAGAGAAGAGGATACAACAGGCCACACAGACGCACTGGGTGGCGGCCGGGAGCAAAGATGGGAAAGTGAGTTTATGGGAAATATACTAGATCCGTGTATATACAATTATGATTTCTAACGACGCTGCGCTGTGCTATGTGACAAGTCTACTTCATCTACCCGATATTGAACTCCGACGCAGCACCCATATGCTCCATCATCTTCCTCTTCATCCTCTTCGCCGCATCATCCTCATTGACATCCCTCGGCCTCTCCCTCTCCTCCTTCTTCTTCTTCCTCGCATGCTCGCCCTCCGGCGCCTTCTCATTCCCATCCCTATCCGTATTATCTCCCCTCCTCGCCTTCCTCATCGCCACACTACGATCCGCATGCGTCATCGCCTTCGGTCTCAGTCCAGGCACCTTAATGCTTCCCGGCTTATCACGCAGTCCGAATGCCTTGGCCAAATGTCCGAGATGCAGCTCTTTCATGTCGAAAATCGCACGCTCAGCAGCAACGTGCGTTGCGTACGCGCGGATGTGCGACTGGTACCCTCTCCTCGCCATCTCGAGGTACTTGGCCGAACCCAAAATCCAATTCTCCACCTCAAGCTGCCACGCCGTCGCGCGCTCCTCCCACTCGTGTCCCGTGCCACCAAAGCCCTTGCGGATGAGCTCCTCGCCCGTATTAGCGGCCAAGTTGGGGCTCAACTTGGATAAGATGGGCACATAGGCTTCTTCAGCGCCGGGGAGCAGGAAGATCAGCGAGCGACCGGATTTACCGGCACGCGCGGTACGACCGATTCTGTGGACGTGGTCGTCGGAGGAGAAGGGGGGGTCGTATTCGACTACGAAGTCGACGTTGGGGAGATCGAGACCGCGCGAGGCGACGTCCGTGCAGACGAGGACGCAGGGGTCTTTGGACTCGGAGAAGTGCTTTAGGGTCGCGGTACGGATGTTCTGTGCGAGGGAGCCGTGGAGCTTGTGGAGGGTCACGGCGTTGGTGGCGTTGGAGAATGCGGCGCCGGTGGCGATGGTGTCTTTCGTGAGTTCGTTCTTGGGGATGACGGCGACGGCGGGCTTGGCTTCGTCGGTGTTGGCGCCAGAGACGGGGGGTGGTGTGAGTTCGGGGCGCGAGAAGAGGGAGAAATGGAAGTCGACGCTGTCGGCGCAGGAAATGAAGACGATGGCTTTCATGACTGAGCCGCGACGAGCGAAGGCGCGCTTAAGAACTGCGGTAAGTGTGACGAGGCGAAGTTTCGCGGGCACGATGCCGTATTCCTGCTTAAGTTGAGCAGGGGCGGAGAATCCGTCCTCTTTGGGGTCAGTGCCGTCCGTCTTGCTCTTCTCCAATTCTTCGTCTGAGGGGTCGGCCTGGATATGCATGGCGTCCTTGAGAGAGATTTCTCCCAATTTCTGCACCGTCATCTTCATGGTAGCCGAACACAAGACTGTGACGCGACGGCTAGGAAGCTGTCCCTTGCCCACTCGTCCTGTCCTGTCGTTGATCAATGCTCTCGAAGCAATCTTGTCGACAATATCCTTGATTTCCTCCTCGAAGCCGAGCTCCATCAGTCGATCACCCTCATCAAGCACAAGCCATCTAACTGTGCTCACATCCAAGACTTCCGTATTATCCAGATGATCCGCCAATCGACCAGGCGTGGCAATAAGGATATTAACACCCTTCCTCAAGCGTGCCTTCTCCGACTGCTTGCTCTCTCCTCCAATAACCGTAGTTCCAACCAGCCACGGCGCACAGCGAAGTAGCTTATCAAGAACCGACGCAATCTGCTTGCACAATTCTCTCGTCGGCGCAAGCACAATAGCGAAAAGTCCCGAGTTGCGGTGGATCTGCTTCTCCTTATCATGCACACCCTCCGACTCAGCAGCAGCGCTAATAGCCATGATTCTCTCCACAATCGGCAACAGATATGCCAGCGTCTTTCCCGAACCCGTCTGTGCCTGTATAAACGCATCGCTATCCTCAGCAATGAGCTGCGGAACAGCAGCTTTCTGAATAGCCGTCGGCGCTTTCATATCCAGCTTCGTCGCGAGATGTCCAGCAAGTCGCCTCGACATACCCAGAGACGCAAATGAGGACGCCTCATCGGAAAGCGGAGCATTAGACGGCTTCGCAGGCTCGACCTCTTCCTTAGGCTCTTCCTCCTCAAACTTAGTTTTCGACGAAGGATTAAAAGTGAAAAGTGACGATATAATCTGCGCCGGCTTCCCATCCGCAAACGTCTTCTTCGGCCCCGGCCCATCCCCAAACGTCGTCTTCTTCCCCCCCCCAATATTAATACTCCCCGGCGGCAGCTTCCCCGTCGTCAACCTCGCCGTCTGCCGTCCAGCATCACCATAATAATCCACCTGCACCCTCTGTCTCTTCGGTCCTCTCGCCTCGCTATTGGGTCCAATGTATTCCTCCTGCGCCTCGCTGAAACGCGGATTCTGTATAATCTCTCTATTCGCCGTATCCCTATGCGCAGGCGCCGATCGTTTCGATTCGTTTCCCCCCCCTCCTTCCCCGTTCATGCGGGACTCTTTGTGATTTGCAACCTTCCTCGCCGTCAACCGATCCTTCCAGCGCCCACCTTTAAACACGGGCTTCGCGACCAGCGGCGCATCGCCGATCTCGAAATTCATGAGCATCCCATCGTCGGCCATCTTTGCTTCTCCGGGGACAGGAAGTTCCCTACTTTCTGTTTCAGGGAAAAGGTATCGTAGAGAATGTTCCTTAGAACTGGCCTGCGGTTTTTCCTATCTTTCCCAAAAAGTTTCGTTATCGAGGAATTTCCCGCACAGACCACCCTCAGAACTTCAGCAGCACAAAAATGCGGGATGCGGGAGCGCTAAACCCTTTCAATCCACACGCGGCCGCTCCAAACCTTTAATTCTGCCGGATACACGGTGATGGTCTCAATGCTTCAATATACGCAGCACACCACAGCACAGCAACCATGTCTTCCCCCCAGGCACCAGCATAAATAACCATGGCCTCCCCAGCCTCACCACCTTCTCCACCATCATCCACAAAAACACAACTACAACTCGGCCCCTAGAGCCGCGCAATGTCAACAATCCCCCGACGACTCCTCCCCCGCCTACGCCCACTACCACCACCAGCAACAGCTTTCCTCAAACCGACCATGTCGAACCGCAACCTCAGCACCTCCCCGCCCTCCCAGGCCTGCAAGCCCACCTCCCCCTCCACCTCCTCCTCGACAATCCCCAACACATCCATCCGCATCTTCCGCACCCTCCCCTCCCTCCGGCACTGGCGCCGCACCCAACGCGACGCCCACCGCACAATCGGCCTCGTCCCCACCATGGGGGCCCTGCACTCGGGCCATCTCTCTCTAATCCGACAAGCTGCCTCTGAAACCTCCGCGGTGGTAGTCTCTATCTACGTCAACCCCGCACAATTCGGGGTTCACGAAGACCTGGCTAGTTATCCGCAGACGTGGGATTCCGACTGCGCCTTGCTCCGCGATTTGGATAGGGAATTAGCCGAGGATGGGGGGAATTTGGGAAGTGTAGCCGCGGTGTTCGCGCCGACTGATAGGACGATGTATCCCTCCGGCTTCCCCGGGCAAGAGGTTGATGCTAAGGGGAGTTTCGTGAGTATCACTCCCGCCGGGGAAAAACTCGAAGGTGTCCAACGCCCTACATTTTTCAGAGGCGTAGCGACGGTGTGCATGAAGCTCTTCAACATCGTCACACCCGAGAAGGTGTATTTCGGACAGAAGGACGTTCAGCAGACAGTCGTGATTAGGAAGATGGTCAAGGATTTCTGTATGGATACCGAGGTCCGCGTTGGTGCGACGGTGAGGGAGAAGGACGGGTTGGCGATGAGTAGTCGCAACGTCTACCTTGGCACCCGCCGCAGGGCGCGCGCGACGGTATTAAGCTCTACCCTCCAAATCGCCGAAGCTCGCTGGAAATCGGGGTGTCGAACCCGTGCCGAGATAATGGGCCCAGCAGAGGAATACGTTAAGGGTGTCCAGGCAGCTGAAGAAGCGAAGCCGGCAGGGCAAAGAGTGAAGTTCGAGATCGGATACCTGTCCCTAGCTGACCCGGAGACACTAGAGGAGTTGGAGGTGGTGGAGGAGGGGAGGGGAGCGGTGCTGAGTGGTGCGTTTAAGATGTTGCCTGTTGAGGAGGCCGGGGAGGGGGAGGATAGGGGGTTGAGTGGGGGGCCGGCGGTGAGGTTGATTGATAATATTATTTTGGAGGCTGTGAAGAGGGAGGAGGCGTAGAAGGGGTGGTGTGGTGGGGTTGGGTATATAGAGGGGGGGGTATAGAAATGTATATATGTATATATGGCGGCACACGCTGTGCCATTTCAATTTAAAAAAAGACTCACTACACATCAAAAATCATAATGAAAACAGCAAGTTGGCAGATTATCTTTATATGCTATCTCTAGCTATACTACAGGTCAGTCCAGACCCACGCTCCCGTGCACACCACACGCCAGAGCCCGCCGTCTAGATCGAAGAGTGGAGAAATGTCTATCACACAGCATCACACGAATTTGGGTTTGTCTCCTTTACCCCCCCCCCGCCCCCCCCCCCTTTCCAAATCCCCATTCCCTCCGTGTGAACAACGCCAAAAGCTCAATGTTGGTACAAAGCGCAACAGAGCAAGCAAGCCGCCCAAAAAGAGACAGCCACCGATGATGATATCAGAACGCCAATGAAATGAAATGAACAAGATAAGACAAATCGATTCAACCAAAAGGGCTAGCCAACCCGAACCGGAGCCTACCCCTTTCTTTCTTCCGCCACACACAAAAAATGCCCGGTTCCAGATATGCCCAACCCCAAAAAATGACAAAAGCAAACGCAGATAAACACCCAGTTTTGCACCTTCCCCCACCGGCCTTTCCTCCCGAATTTTATATTACTGTCTCGCACTGGGTATCAGAAAACAAAAGAAAAGTGTAAATATCGATACGTGTCCCCCTCAGATGTATGCAATGCACACCACCCTCGAGACACACAAGCAGCACGAACGGCAGCAACGCAGCTTCCTTAGGCCACCTCCCCATGTCCCCCCCCAACAAGCTCCAGGATCTTCCCCGACACAGCATTCGGGTACCCCCTCCCCAGCATCTCCTGCACGACCTTCATCGCCGCCGGTCTATCCTCCGCCGCAAGGAACGCACGCGCCATAGCCTCATACGTGCTAGGCTCTCGCTTCTCCCTCCCCACAACATCAAACACCGCCTTAGCCTTCACAAAATCCCCCTCGTTCGCCCAGCCATGGATGAGCGTGTTTGCGATATAAGGCGTCATCTCGACGCGCTGCGCAGTCATGGATTGTAAGAACGGTTCCGTCTCCGCAACGCGGTGGTTAGCGACTAGAGCCTCGAAGAGGGCTTGGTAGATGCAAGCTTGTGGGCGGATGGAGCGGTCTGCTGAGACGGAGTTGAAGACTGCGAGGGCGCCGGTGATGTCGTTCTGTACGCAGCCCTTGGCGTGGATGAGGGATGCGTAGTGTACAGCCTCGGGCTTCTGTCCGGTGCTGCGGATGACGTCTAGGACGGCTTCGGCGGCGGCCATGTTGATTGGCTCGAGGGTGGCGTGGGTGTCGACGAGGAGCTTGTAGGTGTGGTTCGTTGGCTGGATGCCCTTGCTCTTCATGCGCTCGTAGTACATGAGCACCTTGGTCTTGTCGCGCTTGGTGGTGAGGAAGAACTGCATCAAGCTGTTGTAAGGGGCGGGGCGAGCCTTGTAGTTAGGCATCGACTCCATCTCCTCGAATAGCTCTTCGGCGAACTTCTCGTCGCTGACGCGGCAGAGGGCGTTGACGATCGTGCCGTAGGTGACGCTTGTCGGGCGGATGCCTAAGGAGCGCATCTCGGCGAAGAAGAAGAGGCAGTCGTCGATGCGGCGGGCCTTTCCAAGCTTGCCAATGAGAGCATTGTACAAGAATGAAGAAGGCTCAACACCCTCAGACTTGGCGCGGTGGAAGATCTTCACGGCTTCTGAAGCCTCGTCGAAGGTCTTGGTCGACTCCTTGAGAGTGGTGATGTACAGACCGAAAGTATTCGCCGTCGGTGCAGCGCCCATGTCGAGGAGCTCCTGGTGGAACTGGGCAGCCAAGGTGCGGTTGCCGAGCGTGAGGCAGGCACCGACCATGGCATCCAGAATCGACACCCATCCGTATCTGACAACAGGATACTGGGTCAGGAGTGGCACATCAGACCTAGCCATGCCGAGAATATCGTGGACTAGGTTGGTGCGCTCCTCTCTAGCAGCAGCAGAAATCAGCTTGGCGTATGTGATGTAGCGCGGGTGGCGACCAGCGCGTCTAATGTTGCGGAATCTGTTCAATGCCTCATTGAGGCGAGACACCTTCCCGCGGGAGGTAAGTCCCCTCTCAAGCTCATCAGCGATGAGAGACGAGCCTTTGAAGTCGGTAGACGCAGCATAAGGATCGAAAGAGTCCTCGAATGATGGCCTGGTAACCGGTGCCTGGAAATGAGCTGGGTGTTGTTGTTGATAGACGACAGGTGACTCGATAGTACGGGGGTCAACAATGCCGCGCTTTCCCATGAACTGCTCCACCAGGAGCATGCCCTCCTCCACCTCATCTGCGATCGATGACTGCGAAGAGGCGGATTCCCTGATGCGGTTGAACATCTGCTCCGCCTGGGAAAGTCCCACGGCAGCCTGTCCAGATCCGATCATGCTAATAGCATACATAGCCGTTGGCTCAATGAATGAAGCCGAAATGGCCATTCCTGGGGCAGACAGAATCTGCCAGTACTTGGAGGCCTCAGCAACGTTTCCAGAGCGGACGCTAAGAGCGAGCAGGGCCATGGCTGGAGCTGCAACATCTTGGCTGTCGAGAGGAACGTTCTCGAACGCTGAAAGAGCAACCGAGCTGTTACCAGCATCGGCGGCAGAAGCAGCGATTTTGCCCATGGCGGAGGCCTTGGGTGCAAAGCTCAAGCCTTGTGCCCACTTAAGAGCTTCAGCGTGAACGCCGCTGTCAAGCAGCCCCTGAACAAGTCCATGCGACACGATGATGTCCTTCACTGCCGGGTTCTTTGCGCTCGACTCAACAATCTTCTCGTAGAAACGGATCGCTCCTGGGAGTTTGTCGGAATCAACGTATGCCTTCACAACAGCAGCGTAGACAAATGCATCCTGGCGGTCAGTAAGCTCCACCAGTCCGTAGTTGTCTGCAACGGCAATGTCCTTGTACTCGTTGTAGCACTCAACGGCGCTGGTGAGATCGCGGGAAGCTGCGTATCCCTTGATCATCGATGGGAACGTGGCAGCCAGAGGGATGACCTTCTTCGACTCCATATCTTCGTAGAAACGCGCCATATCGTTGACACGCACAGCCTCAGCGCAAGCTGAAATGAGCTTGAAGTATGTCTCTGCTGGGTAAGTGCGGTCCTTGTTGGTCCTCATGGAGATATCGAACATCTTGACGGCAAAATCGAGCCTGTCGTCTTCGGACAAGATGTCGAACTCCAACTCGCTGGATGCGAGCATGAACTTGTCGGGCTGTTCCATGCCGCCGAAGCGAGCACGCTTCTCCTCCAACATCTTCTTGGACTCGTTGACCTCGAGAGATCTGGAGGCAAGAAGGTTGATGAGAGTGTTGTAGGTGGCGGTGGTGGGTGCCACCTTGCGGCGAAGCATGTCGGAGTAGACATCGAGAGCCTTGGGAACCACCTGGATCCTTTCGGCAGGCAGGTGGATGGCAGCGTCGAGAAGCGCGTTGTATGAGTCCGCAACTGGCTTGATGCCAGCAACAAGCATGGACTCGAAAACGGCGGGGATCTCGGCATAGCGCTGCGATTGAGAGAGCTTCGTGAGGTGCTCGGCGTAGCTCTGGGACTGGAGGTCCGAGGTCGACGTAACCGAGCTGGTCGACAATGGCGAGCGGCGGAAATCCTCAAGGCTCATAGGAGGTGTAACGAGCCCCGAAGCAACCTCCTGCAATCCATTGATATGGAGGTCTCTAATCTGCTGCGCGACCTCCGGGGTAACGGCGCCCGATCCCTCGACTGAAACGAATGTGTCGCTGCGAGCCTTCCGGAGGCCATCCAGGTCGCCCGTGCTTTGGGATCTCTCCAAGCCCGGGCGCTGATCTTCATAGCTCGCGACTACTGCCTCTGCAGCAGTTGCCTCCTCGACCTCTGGAACCGAAGGCTTCCACTCAATCCGCTTGGCGAACTGGAATTGCGTCCATTCCTTCTCCGGCTCCCCGACGGGGTGCTGCTTCTTCCAGGCATCGAAGTAGGCGTCTAGCCCCGCATCGCTGGTGTTGTGTCTCTCTGGTCGCGCATCCTGCTGGAGGGTGAGCGCCGACGAGGCGTTTACGCTGGTGTGGAATGCATTCTTGAAGCGGTAGCTGTGGAGCTTCCCAACACTGTTGTGGCGACGTGCGAACGCGCTGCGGTTGTGTTGGTTTGGGTAGGAGGACGGGTGTGTCGCAGCAACGAGTGACTGAGCGTATCCGTGGTGAAATGTTTTGGCGAACCCCTGGCGTGCGAGATTGGAGTAGAGGTTTGAGTAAATTGGCATTTAGCAGATGGTAAGTCCTCTCATTGACTGGGAGGGGAGGATATTAGATTCGGAGAGAGATGGATTGCAGGTTCATTGACAGCAGTGGCCGTCAACAAACGCGCTATGTGAATTTGGTATAAGTTTGAGGTTTGGGAAGGTCGACTCGAAGTTGTCGAGTCGAACTGAGTATGATTGATTAAAAACGGACGAAGTAGTCGGTATTGAAGTTGTTGCTGAAGAGCAGATGCTGAATAAGAAGGGAGGTAAGAAAAGAAGGCGAAGTGAGTGGTATAATATCTGGGAAAAGAGCCTGAGGGAATAAGGCTGTGTGGTATGTGTGGTATGTGTTCTGACTGTACTCCGGAGTGGAAGGTGGTCGTATGTAGGATTGTAGGTATGTATTGCTGGTTGCGTGTGTGTGGTGGAAAAGAAAGTTTGAACGATGACGAGTCACGTCTGTCTGATGTTCGGGCCAACACGCAGATACGGAGATAGATACTGTACGAAGATACACTCAGATACACAGAGAAGGATGCAGGCGACGATGGAAGGAGGAAGGGATGCGTTCTGAAGTACCGAGGGAAGTATTTTTACTATGTAATATGGGTGGAGAGTGACAAGAGCCAAGAGGAAGAAAGACAAGGGATAATTGTCAAAATCTTCAAACCCGCATACTCGGCTTTACCAGTGAGTAACAAGTTCTATAGAAATTCAACTCCACTAACTCCACTCAGAGTGTCCTGGCTGGTTAATGCCTGGCTAATGCCTGGATATTTGGATATTGCCTAGAAAATGCCCTGGTAAGCTGGGTTTTACCTGGTAATTGCATTTCCATGCCGAAGAGAAAGAGCCGGGTCCGTTGCGAATTCAAACCGGCGACTCTTGCTCGCCATTGGTCGTCTGACTCTACTAACTCAGCAGTAATATTCACTAAAGTGACTCTCCCTCATCCCCCTCATCCCGCTGTCCAGGGGTGCCTTGTCGCTGACTGAAGGCGAGATCGACGTTGGTTGACCAGTCTAGCCACTGATGCCGACTAGAATAATCAGATCCGGGGAATCTGTATCTTCCGTCCCTTTGTGAGTATCGCAATTGGCTGCCAACTGCACTCGCACAACACGGCTTTCTCCATCTTTCTCCCATCACATCCCTACTCTTCCCTACCCGTTTCCATACTTTCCCTTTACTATCCCTTACCATCCCGGTCCCATGAAAATCAAACAGAAGCACGTGGAAGCCTGAGGTTTCGCGTTAGTTTCGTTTAGTTTCGCGTTTTCGGGAAGCCCGGATGCGCTCCAAGGGAGGAGGGGGCAGTGTACATATCATACCATACCACACGCAGAAAGATACAAGTTACAAAAATAACCAAAAATACCAAAAATACCAATCTGACCGCGCGGGCCCGGAATGGCATATCCTAACCCCGTCCGTCGGGTCCGAAGATCCTGAGTCCGCGCGAAAAGACGACGTTTTATCCGCATTATCCCCGATTCGGCCGATAATCCCTTTTCAGTCTAGTCCACGCGCTATCCCCTACTCGTACATCTCTCTTCCCTCCCTACTTTCTTCAGCCTCGTCTCGTCTCTCCCAATCCCTCAGCCTTGTCGAACCCCTCACTTGTGTCAACAAATCGTCACATCACGGGATCTTCAACTCCCCCTCACCCCGTGATATCTCTACATACAACCAGTGCAGTGCGTGCGCCAGTATCAAAGTCTCCTTATCATACACCTACTCTTTGTACACTCTCCCAATCTCGGCGGCTACTCCTCGTTTGCTGTCCTCCTCACAATGCCCGACTCTCGCAAACCCCACTCCGCCGTCTCAGCGCCCGGCAAGGTCCTACTAGCAGGCGGATACCTCGTCCTCGACCGCGAGTACACGGGGCTGGTCTTCGGTCTCAGTGCGCGCATCCATGTTATCGTCAAGGACGCAGTGACGGCCGAGGGCGCGGAACCGCTTATTGTTGTCAAGAGCCCGCAGTTCATTGAGGCGGAATGGAGGTACTCCACCGCTATTCTGGGAGATGGGGCGGGGGTGGCTGTTAAGCAGGTAGACAGGTACGATATGAGATTTTATTTCATTCTTTCTAGCATCATTTCCTTGGCTCTTATTTTATGGTCCCTCGTCGGTCATGGACCCCTTTTCCCTTACAGTTGTCCCTTAACACCGACTGGCGGACAAAATTACTATCACGTGTTACCCCTCCCTCACCCTTCATTCCCCCTTTACCACACAAAACTCACATACTAACACCCCCCCCAGCCCCTCCACCTCCCGCAACCCCTTCGTCGAAACAACCCTCGCCTACACCCTCACCTACCTAACCACCACCACCACCCTCACCACCCTCCCCTCCCTAACCATCACCATCCTCGCCGACAACGACTACTACTCCCAGCCCCCTTCCACCACCTCCACCACCACCCCCTCCCCCTCCCCCTTCACCTCCTTCCCCACCCCCCTAACCTCCGCCCACAAAACCGGTCTCGGCTCCTCCGCCGCCCTCACAACAGCCCTCACCTCCTCCCTCCTGCACTTCCTCCTCCCCTCCCCCCCCAGCCAGGACCTACAACACAACCTCTCCCAAGCCTGCCACTGCGCCGCGCAAGGGAAAATCGGGTCCGGTTTCGACGTTGCGGCCGCTGTGTACGGGACTTGTTTATACCGCCGCTTCTCCCCCTCCCTGCTTAGCTCGATCAGCGATGCGAGTGGGCCAGGGAGTCAGGGGTTCGCGGAGAGGTTGAAGGGCGTGGTGGATGATGAGGGGGGGAAGTGGGATACCCAGATCGAAAAGTCCGGTGTAGCGATCCCCAAGGGCTACGCGCTGGTGATGTGTGATGTCGATTGCGGATCTCAGACTGTGGGGATGGTGAAATCCGTCCTCGCCTGGCGCACCTCCTCTGCCGCAGACGCCGGACGTATATGGACATCCCTCCAATCCTCCAACGAAGAACTCGCGCGCGCCTTATCGGGCGGCCAGGAGGACGAGATCAGCGCAGCATTCACTGCAATCCGCGCTCTAATTCGCGAAATGGGTGATAAATCAGGCGTCCCTATCGAACCTGCCGCGCAGACGGCGTTACTTGATAGGCTCAGCGAGGTGGAGGGGGTGGTGGGTGGTGTTGTTCCTGGAGCGGGTGGGCATGATGCTGTGGCGCTGTTGATTAGGGAGGGTGAGGAGACGTTGGGGAGGGTTAAGGGGGCGTTGGAGGAGTGGAGTGGGAGGGGGGAGGGGAAGGTGAAGTTGTTGGATGTTAAGGGGGAGATGGAGGGGGTGAGGGTTGAGGGGGAGTTCGAGTATGGGAAGTGGCTTGATGAGGCTTGAGAGTGGGCGTATAGGCATCCTCTGTGGTGGCGTGGGAAAGCAATATCATAGCATAGCATAGCATAGCATTGCAGCGCATCGCATATTAGAAATCTATATCCATTTCCATACTATCTCCATCATCCCACACCACCAATCTATTTCGGATAATCCTTCAAATGCAAACTCTTCAACCTCACAAACTGCTCAAACCCAAACCCACTCAACGTCACGCCCCTCCCACTATCCTTCCACCCCGTCCACGCCAAATCCGGACTCGGGAAATCACACCGATTCACAAACACCGTCCCCGCCTCCACCTCCGCCGCCAGCTCCGCGCCCTTCGCAGTATCCTTCGTCCAGATAGAAGCCGTGAGCCCGAACTCGCTGTCGTTCATAAGTTGCACTGCTTCGGCATCGGAAGAGACGGACATGACGGGGATGACGGGGCCGAAGGTTTCCTCGGTCATGACGGCCATGCTGTGGTTTACATCCACCAACAGGGTCGGGGCGACGAAATTCCCGTCCACAGGTGGAGAAGTGAAAGACGCATTAGCGGGGGTAACGTTCCTCGCCCCCGCTGCAACGGCATCGCTAATATGTCCCTCAATAGCGACCTTCGAGCGCTTCGATATCACCGGTCCAACATGCGTAGAGGCGTCGAAGGGGTCGCCGAGTTTGTAGCCCTTGAGCACGCGCTGGATTTCTTCAATGAATTTATCGTGGATCGAGGAATCGACGTAGACGCGCTCGATACTGCAACAGCTCTGCCCGGAGTTGAAGACCGCGCCGTCAACTATCTCTTCGGCTGCCCACGCCACATCAACGTCAGCGCGCACATACGCAGGATCCTTCCCCCCCAGCTCCAGTCCGACGGGTACCACACGGTCCGCGGCGGCCTTTTGAACTGCCAAACCCCCCGCTACGGAGCCGGTGAAGGCGATTAAGGCGACCTTGGGGTTCTTGACGATAGTGTCGATTGTGGCGGGTGTGCCGGAGTGGAAGAATTGGAGTACGCCCTCTGGAAGCCCGGCGGAGAGGAAGATGGAGGAGAGGTTCTCGACGATGGTGGGGGTTTGGGGGGAGGGTTTGAGGATCACGGTGTTACCGGCGAGGAGGGCGGGGATGAGGGAGTTGATGAGGATTAGGTATGGGTACTGTTGGTTTCCCGGGTTAGCTGGCTACTTGGAGATGGATGGGAGGGGTGGGATTGGGGGAGAGGTGACGTACGTTCCAAGCAAAAAGGATGAGAACAGGCCCAACAGGGAGTTTCTTAATATATCTCTTAAACCCCTTCTCTGCCTCTCCCGGTGTATCTTCGAGTGCTGACTCCGAGATCTTGAGAAGGTAATCACCCCTCTTCGCCGCCGTCGTCACTTCCACCCCCGTGTAAGCGATAGGACGGCCCATTTGCTCCGTGAGTTCTTTAGCATATTCATCTTTCTTCGACAGGAGGATCTCTAGCGCTTTCTTGACGATAGCCTGGCGCTCTGAGAGGGTGGTTTTGCTCCAGCTCTTGAAGCGCGAAGCGGATATATCGACGATCTTCTCGAGGTCGGCGGGGGTGGCGCCGGTGCGGGTGAGGATACCTTTGTTGGTGGTGGGGGAGATGGTGGTGAGGGTTTCGGCCGACATTTTGGAGGTGGGAATGGATGTATACTCTACAGGTTTTACAAGTAGAAGATTATGTTTACAAAGGAGAAGGGTCAATGGTGACGAGGTGTTACAGTTTACGTACTTTGATGTAAGCTTGTCCCCATAAATGAGGGGCTTATCGGAGGCGGTGGCGTCGCTGGTCAATTCTTATCGGTGAGACGGACCGATAGATGTTCCGGCTATCAGTAAATTTCCAGGACAAGAATTAATGGGCGAGAATTAATGCGACTCCAATCCGTTTAGGAAAGCACAGCGACAATGACAACAAGGAAGCACAACGAATTCCTCGAGGCGGGCGAGAGCGACGATGATAGGGGGAGTGAGGGATATAATTCCGAAGCCGAGGATTTGAGGAAAGGAGAGAGAGGGCAGAAGAGAGTCAAAGTCGACAGCGACGCCAGCGACCTCGACGACGAAGACGACCTCGACGATGCCTCCGCGGACGAGACTACCAAACCCAGCATCCTAAACGAAGAATACGGCGATGCCACCACTGCCACCTCAGACGACAAACCAGAAGAAAAATCCAAGCGCTTACGAAAGTCCGGAGATCTAGCATGCGGCATCTCCAAACTCCTCAGCAAAAAGAACCTCGTCGCGACCGAGGCAGCCGTCAAACGCTCCGGCGTCGTCTACCTCTCCCGCATACCGCCCTTCATGAAGCCACAGAAACTGCGTTCCTTACTCGAGCCGTTTGGGGAGATAAACCGCATCTTCATGACGCCCGAGGACCCTACTTCGCACACGCGGCGAGTGCGCAATGGCGGGAACAAGAAGCGGTCTTTCACCGACGGCTGGGTGGAGTTCGTCAGCAAGTCCGACGCAAAAAAGGCGTGCGAATTGCTGAATACGCAAATCATCGGCGGGAAGAAAGGGACGTACTACCACGACGACGTGTGGAACCTCCTCTACCTGCGCGGCTTCAAGTGGAACAACCTGACGCAGCAGATCGCAGCGGAGAACGCGGAGAGGGCGAGCAGGATGAGGGCGGAGATTAGTAAGACGACGAAGGAGAATAAGGAGTTTGTGCAGAATGTGGAGAGGGCGAAGATGTTGGAGGGGATGGAGGCGAAGAAGGCGGCTAGGAGGGCGAAGGAGGAGGAGGGTATACCCGCTGGGGAGAGTGTGAAGGTGGAGAAGGTTAGGAAGGGGGGGGAGAGGGCGAGGCAGTTTAAGCAGACGCAGGCTGTGCCGAAGAGGAAGGCTACTGATCAGTCGGAGAGTGTGAAGCAGGTGTTGAGCAAGATTTTCTAGGAAACAGTGATAGCTTACAGTTTAACGACTTTATTGAACATTACATACTTCATCACGAGGCATGTGCGTGCGAGGCATTTCACTTGGGGCCAATTTTTGAAGTAGGACGTATTGAAGTCACTGTTATTGGCGACTAACTAAAACAACACTTTTCCTTGTCATGTCACGTTAATCCCAACCTCGCAATGCTCAAAACGCCCAAACTCCAGTTCCTTCTAGCGCTCTTCCGGCCCTGACAATGCTTTTAGAGCCATCACCTGGCTGGTGGAAAGTTCGTGGTTTGGTTGAAAGCGAAGCAATGGCAGGCGGATGCGTCGTGTCGTGTTTCACTCCACATTGACAATGGAAGAGGAGCAGACAGGATGTGTCGGGACACACACTGCTACTACACATGATCTCATGTGTCAGGAGATATATGTCCAGCTTCCGAACCTAAGACTTGACATCCTGGAATCTAACTCCCACCGGCATCGTTAACCTTCAGCTCATCGAACTCGTCGAGAAGCTCATCCATGTCTATTTGCGGGGTGTTGTCCTCCTCTCCATCACTTGTCTCTGCAATGCTCATAGCATCCGCCTCCTTCTGTGCCTGTTGAGCCTTGTAAAGAGCGAGAGTTTGTCTGAGCTCAGTATCCTCCTCAACGTCACGCAAGAACATCTCGTAATCCTTATCCATCTTCTCCTGGTCACCCTTCTTAGGCAACAAGTCGCCCTCCTCCTTGTTCATGCGCCTGAGGCGCCAGTTACGGTTCTTTGGCTTCTTCTTTCTAGCGTAGAACTTCTTCACTAACATGACATCTGGGATGTATGAAGAGTATGTGGACGAGTTCTCCAACGCATCGTATTGAGGGTTGTTGAAATTCGACTCGCTGAGGACATATCCCATAACCGAATCACCGGGATGGAGAACATTACCAAGATGTGTTCTTGCGAAGAAAGTCTTGTCATTTTGGCCGAGATCCGACGCTCTGGCAATGGTTGCCTCTGCAAGCGCCCAGCGACCCTTCTCCACGCCCACCAAATCGATATCCAGGACAACAAACTCGACAAGCTCCTTTACGTCCGCAAGGCACGAAAATGGTGCACGCCAGTAGATAGGGGTGCTGACATCGTGAGTCTGCAGAGTGCTTGGATCGAGGAGGTTGATGGCGGTTCCGACACGGTAGCATAGTGCTATCGGGTTCATGTTACCGATTTGCTGTGCCAGCTTGATGGGCAGTGCTACCAAGTCATCTTTGCAGATGGGAACTAATTCGACGGAGTACGAGAACTTATATGACTTTGTGGACGTGTGGATATCCATGGAAATGAGCTCTTGAGACTTCTTGCTCTTAACCGGGGCGACGGATGTGAGGAAGTCGACGAAGGCAGTTGCCTGGTTTCTTGCCGCAAAGTAGAAATCCAGACCATCCTTGACTTCTTTAATATTGATGGAATCTTTGTGGGCTCCATGCTTGAGGATAAGTTGCTCTAGGTAAAGGAAAGTACGCTTGTGCGGCACCTTCTGTCTAACCTGTACACACGCTCTCCAAGTATTTGCTGTGTATGACTTGGCACAGTCGGGGCACTGTTGGTATGCCACCACATATTCGATCTCGAATGACTGTTGTAGGACAACGCCCTCGGAGACGGAGTCTTGAATAGTGAGCTTGACCTTGATTCTGCGAGAATGGGGTTCCGTCCAGATAAAGCTTGCGTCGATAATTCTGACTTTGTGAAGACCTCGAAGCTTTTTCAGGCACAGAGCCAATAATTCTCTCGATTCAGGCGCGGCCACAATATAACTTGTGGGAGGAAGTAACCATCTCTCGCAATCTCTGCAGAAATGAAGGGTGGCCTCTCTTTGGATGCCTCCAGAGACATCCATAGTAAGTTTGACACAGTCGTAACATAATGCGTTCGCCGATGCTGCTCCGTCGATGGGTGCACCACAGTTACAGCACAGAATACTAGTTGCGTTAGTATAAATTATTCACATGGCGGGGAAAAAGTTCAAGGACTTACGTTGCGGCTGTCTGGGGGGCACGCGCGGCGGGCGCGATAGAAATCGGCGCATCTAAATCCATGGACGCCATCTTGAAAGGCCCAGGTGAATTTTCTTGTGATGTTGATTTGTGGTTCTCGAGAGTTTCGAGTGTGGTGTTTGTTGAAGGATAACAAAAAGTTCCAGTCAAGAGTTTGCCCCGCGATTGCTGATTACGCACGGTAGCCGAGGGGCACCAAGGTGGCAAGAGCTTATCAACCAACCACTGTTCAAATCTCTGTCGATATGTACACTATAATTTACTGACCAATGAATGTCGCCAAATATTTCTCTTGGTCTTGAAGACTCATGATATTTGGTCTTGGGCCTCTTGGCTGATGATATTTGGAGAATTCACTTCAGAAATGACTTTGCCTAGAAGGTATCAAGGCCACGTGAGCAAACGCATGGATGACTTTTAAAAGTGATGTATTATAGGAACTTAGGACTTGGCGTCCTTGGTATCCTCCTCTTCTTTCATTCGTTTTATTCTAGCCTGTTCTCTCCTTCGAGAAATACGGGCCATGCTTTCTGACGACATTGTGCGGCCGTCAGAAGCGGGCTCCCCTTGATTATATGACGGCGGTTCAAACGTTTCGCTCTTTATTACTTGTGATTGTCGTGCTTCCCCAGACCCGGGGATTATATTGCTCTTTTCAATCGACTCCTTTTTTATATAAGAACCTTTATGAGTAACCACAGGGGCGGCAGCAAGGTCGTCATCATCATCTTCAGTTTCTGTTTCTCCTTCCTCTCCAGTAGATTTTATTGAGGCAGGCTTCGCCAATTCAAACTCCTCTGGATCTGGTACAACGTAGGTCTCCATTCGTCCAACCGTAGACCCTTTGTAGCCCGCAGCTGCCTTCGTAGTACTGTGGAATCCCAAAATTTCAGTCAATGGCACGGCGGATGCCCTCGGCTTTTCCATAAGTCCATGAAGGGCTGTACCAAGCCAAGGCCCCTGGCTTTCATCTGAATCGCCCTCCTCCTTGGGTTGGTCTCCATGTATATCTTTGATAGCATCCGCCCGCGTCTTCGCCCTGGCTATGCTTTCGACTTTCCGACGTGTCTCGCCTCCCATCTTAGTAGTAACCGGCCTGGAAATTGCATTTATAGTAGCTGTATTCTGGGCTTTTGCGCTACTTTTCATCCGCTGGTACTCTGCAGCATGGAGATGCTGGGTGAACTCTTTTGCTACGTCCAGGAATTCGTCTTCGACCATACGGTACCGGTCATCATTGCCAAATCCATCGACCATGAAACTGTAATAATGTTTAGACCGAATGTAAGACAGCTGTGGCCACATGATACCACATACCTTTCTTCGGGCGGTTCATTTGGTGTAGCAGATACTTCACGTGCTATGCTTATTAGTATTTGGTTCAGTAGGGAGGAATCTATATTCATGCTTACCTGCGGCTCCTGGCCCTGCCGCCCTGCGATTCTGTCTCCCTGGCGGCTGTTCTATGTCTGAACTATCCAATATGGGTCTCGGCCTTCTGGGGCGTGATGAAGTCGTACTCCGGGAGCTTGAGCTGTCATGATTGGTGTCTGTTTGGAGCCATGGTAGTTTCCTCGTCATTTTACACGTCTCTGTCGGTGCCAGAATAGCCCCGATTCACCCAAGGATCGACTTGATAATATTTGAACCCAAATCCGAAACCACACCCAGCAGATGCAGTAGGTTTCTGATCCGCATAGACCCCTTGCCGAGAACTAGGCTACCGTTTTATTAGACTCGGCTCATGAGCAGCGATGATGTGAGGTCTTGTGTAGCTATTGCTGTGATGCCGGCGTATCATTAAAAGTAGCTGGGGGGGAATCTGTTGCTGCGTATTCGTCGCCAGTCGCTGCCGCATGCAACTGATCGAACAGTGAGTCGTCGAAGGTGGTTTGGTCAGCTGCGCTTGACGTCGCGGTCATGTCAACGTCACGCTCCTCTTCACTCTGTGCTTCAAAACCAGTCGCAAGGGAATCTGTTCGCTGTGGTCGGTATATAGGTTTCTTATACTCTCCTTTCATCGCTATAAATCGACGGATAGTTCGAGCTGAGACCCCAAACTCCTCGGCCAGCACCGCATTCGTCTTCCTTGGCACCCCTTCAACCGGTTTTGCTAGAGCGATTAAAGACTCTATTTGCTCCTTTGAGAGCTTCGTTGGCCGGTCGGGACGTCCGTCGTGGAAATACTCGTCCTTGAGTGTCGGGCTGACTTCTGGGTTGTACCCGCGTTTCTTAGCCTCGCTGATTATGTACTGGAGTTGTTTCTTCTTGATGCCCGTCAATTTTTCGATATTCTCGTAATTGTAGCCACAATTTTTTAGGGTAACGGCTTGAGCACGGGTTGCAAGGGGGAAAAAAAATTGTTGTCTGTCAATCTAATTGTATTTATGAAGGTTTGTTGGAAATATACGAGGTCACCGACCGGTAAGCAATATTCTTTGGCCCAGCTTATTTAATGGGTTGGGCATAAAACTAACATAAACAGTTCTATTTAAAATTTCCATTCTACATCACAATATTTGGAAACCTGGCACATATATAACTGCTGCAAATATATTCTTTATTACCCCCAAGATATATGTAAGCATTTATTTATTGCGCTTCAATGCCTTGCATTATGAGGAGCTTTGGAAGAAGCATGAGACCAAGTCCAGAATAATCACCCACCTTCTTACTATCCGGCTGGGCGCTCCTCTTGTTCTCTACACTAGACCTATGAATACCAACCACTAGGTAACATTTAGATACCGCGAAGGTAGGAGGCCATCGACATGTATAAATATCAAACCAAACCACCTGGTGCTGCGACCGCCTGCCACCATGTCCAGGTTATATTTACTTCTCGCCTTGGAGGAAAGTATGGGCCTTCTCAGCCACATGGTGCCCAGCGTGCAGAACCGCATACCTACGGCCTTGCCTCAGACAGTGACCTTCACGGCGTCTTCATTTTCGCACCACTGCGAGTTACCGCCTTGTGGATTCGCTCCGTCGCTCCTAATGGCCTCGCCAGTTTATAGAGCTACCGCTCGATACGTATGGGTAGTATTCTGGGATGCCCGGAGGTATTGTTTAATATCCCAATTCAACAAAACCATCTCCTCAAAGATCCGGTAAGAAGTGTTGCTTAAACTTCTTGTTCGCCCTGTCTGCGGCGCGATGTTGAAATTGATCCCCATGTAACTCGAAGACCAAGCTCTTTTTTGCTGCCTGATCCAGTTGCGCATCTTTTGATCCTTCCGCTTCTGCGTCATCTCGAACCTCGAACCTGAAGACTGTGTGCTCTTTTGGTAGAACCTTCAGCTCATCTCCTTCGGTGATAATTTCGAATGTAAACTTGGTATCCTTGACGACGATTCCTTTGACACCGACACGGCTTGTGCAGCGGCTTCGTGCCACCTGGACTAGTGCGCCATGGTAATCTGCACTCGCAAGCTTGGCAGCTACTGGCCCAGAAATTGGCCTCCCCGACCCCAATATTTCATTGATGTATCCTGTCCATAGCTGGTGGAGCGGTTCGAAGATCGCATATTTCTGTTGATCGCTGGGAATCGAGTGTAGTCCCGTTGCGCGCTTCTCAGCCGCACTCAATGGTTGCGGCTTGCGCTTCTTCTTAAGCTTCGATGCAGCTTGTAGGCGTAGCGTGCGTCGGTAGGCGCGACCAGAGGGCGTGGGGTTTTCACCAGGCTTGAGATGCAAGGGTCGGAGCTTGACTTTCTCGGTGAAGATGCGGGAGACAGTTGTCGGAGGATGGGCAAGGGACAGAAGATGCGCTGCGACATGCGTACCCTGTGATGCCGAGGTGTTTGCCATTGTGATTACAGCTTCGAGTTGGCCATCAAGATGCCGAGGACTTGCAGTTTGGTCGATTGCAGGTCCAGTCAAGACCGGCGGACACAAAAATGTTGAGGTGGGGTTATGCACAATACTCGAAGTGGATTAATTTATTATGCGCGAGCAAGGCTCTTTGACGTTCGTCCTCGGGCCAGCCAATCACTCGGCAATTCGGCTCGCGCCTGACAGTGGGGTTCAAGTCCGGGGAAGCAAGCTAGGCCAACATGCCCTCCTCGACCTAGACTGTTGAGATCAACTGTAATGCGACGATGACTAGAATTCGATGAAGTGAGGTCGGAATCTCTGCAACAATGGCAAAATCGGGAGGCTCTGGGCCTCGAGAGGACTCGGCCCCAGATCTTGAGATCTTTGGCGACAAGGTCACCCTCCACCCGAGTGGATATATTGCCCCCCCTGAGAAAGCGGCCGACAACGAGCAAGCTCTCATGCAACACGCTGGCAGGTTCAGAACAGCTCCGCTTGAGTAAGTTATTGATATATACAGTCAGTTTGGCACGTATCTAACGCCGTGTCTTAGGTTCCTCCGCGAAATATCCCTCCACATATCTGGGACAGGATGGCGTTCGTACGACAAACCCATAGGCCAACCGGTCTACTACTCCGGCTTCAGCGAGAATATGAAAGCTGCAGTAGTGTCGACGCCAATCCTGCAAAATAAAATATCCGAGTTGGCTTCGAAGCGCGTTGCGGCAGAAGAAGAGCAGGGCCTTTTAAACCGAGATGATAGCATGTTCGAGACACATAAAGCAGCACGAAAGATTGCGATAGAGCAGAGCCTACTGCAGCTGGCAGAACAAATGACAGACGGCATGATTTGCAAGATGGAGAACAAAACATTTATCAGGAGCGCATATTATTTCTGTACGGAGTTATTGACTAGAGCATACCACCAAGGTGCGTTGAGTTGGATGGCCCGTTTTACAAGCTGAATTGACGATATGCGTTATAATAATAGGCATCCACGTTTCAAGTGAAGAAGTTCTGCGGCTGCGGAATGTTGCTAAGGAGGCAGAGAAGAAACGACAAAGTATCATATTCTTACCATGCCATCGATCGCATGTGGACTACGTATCTTTACAACTTATTAGCTACCGTCTTGGGATGGCCTTGCCGACTGTGGTTGCGGGAGACAATTTGAACTTCCCGGTGGTTGGCTCTTTCTTACAGCACGCAGGTATGTAGAGTATATACAGCATCGGTTGACTGAGACAAACAAGACTGACTCCTTTAGGTGCCATGTTTATCCGCCGTAGTTTTGGCGATGACGTCCTGTACACCACTCTCGTTCAGGCATATATTGATACGCTTCTTCAAGGAGGCTTCAATTTCGAATGCTTTATTGAAGGCGGCCGTTCACGGACAGGAAAACTCCTGCCGCCAAAATTCGGCATTCTCAGTTTCATCCTGGATAGTATACTGTCAGGGCGCGTTGAAGATACAATTATATGCCCAGTTAGTACACAATACGATAAAGTCATCGAAACCGAAGGTTATGTGGGCGAGTTACTTGGAGTTCCTAAGAAGAAGGAGAACCTGGCAGATTTCCTGTCGGCATCTTCAGTACTATCGTTGAAGCTTGGCAGAGTCGATGTCAGATTCCACGAACCGTGGAGTCTAAGAGGGTTTATTCAGGAACAAATGTCTCGAAGCACCACAATTCCTCAGCAATTGAACTTAAAGGCTGCCGATGACCCCACCGTCCGCCAAAGAATCCTGCGAACATTGGGCTATAAAGTATTATCGGACATTAATGCAATTTCTGTGGTGATGCCAACTGCGTTGATTGGTACCGTCCTTCTCACGCTTCGTGGACGCGGTGTCGGTAAGCCAGAGCTGATCCGAAGAATCGAATGGCTGAGCGATCGAGTGCGAGCCAAGGGGGGCCGAGTTGCTCATTTTGGCGGTGCCACAACCTCTTCTGTCATCGACAGAGGTCTGGACGTGCTAGGAAAGGATTTGGTTGGCGTAGTCGAAGGGCTTCCTACACCAACATATTATGCTGTCGACCGATTCCAGCTGTCATTCTATCGCAATATGACAATCCATCTATTCATTACGGAAGCGCTTGTAAGCGCTAGCATGTATACGAGAATCAAACGCGGAGGGTTAAGGTCGGACCAGCGAATCTCGTTCACTGAACTTCGGGACCAGGTCCTGTTCCTGTCACAACTTTTCAGGGGCGAGTTTATTTACCCAACCGATGGGCTGGCTCAAAATCTCGAAAATACTCTTCATGGCCTTGAGGAAGACAAGGTCATCGAGCTAATACGTGATTCCGATGGAAACATCAAAGAAGTTGGTCTTGCTGAGGAAGAGCGTGCTGCTGGACGCGAGAACTACGATTTCTACTGCTTTATGATATGGCCATTCATCGAGGCAAGCTGGCTAGGTGCAGTGTCTCTGATGGGCTTAACGCCATCATTTGAGCGCCCAGACGAAGCTTGGGTAGGCGTAACTAGTGCACAAAACAGTGCACAACTGGTAAGCCTTCCAACCAAAGAATAACTGGATACTAGCTAACAATGTTGCAGCTCGGGAAGACACTATATCACCAAGGTGATCTCTCGTATTTCGAAGCGGTTAACAAAGAGACCCTTAAAAACGCCTACCAGCGCTTTGAAGAAGAGGGTATTATAGTAGTAGCAAAAGACAAGTTGTCAAACTCGCCGCCCCAGATGAAGCTCGCCCCGGCCTGGACGCCACAACGCGACCCGTTGACGGGCAAGATCGCTCCACGAGGCAAATTATGGGATTTCACCGAAATGATTGCGCAGTCTAGACGCGAGGGCAAGAATAGACGTGATGGCGCGACTGTTAGCACGAGAGTGCTCACACTTGCAGACACATTGGGCCAGTCTCTGTTTTCGGCAGCAGCTTCAGCGGATGCTGCAAAGGAAGCAGATGCGTCTGGGAAGAAGAAGAGGAGAGGGAGGGCTATTATGGTGCCTGCGCATTTGTAATTTATTGTACTGTACGATGATACCTTGTCATTTACCATGTTTTTAGTACATATTTGGCCGTTCAAGGATAGATATTATTTATTCCCTTGGTTAAAGTTCATGCTATATCCACCCGACTTCTCATCCTTGACCATCTGGAAATTATCTGTGGACAAGCCGAACGGCTTCAGAATGCCATTCCCAAGCTGCTTGAGCTGCCCCATCATATCGCCCATTTCCTTTTCTTGTGCTGCTTTTGTCCGCGGTGGTAGCAGGATCAGCTGCCTTTGTACTACCTTGCGGTCTGCTGGTGATAGGTTCGACATCTTCGAGAGCTCCTTGTAATCTATCTCGCATTAGCAACCCGACGTCGCACAGGCAACGCTATAACATACCTTCTTCAGCCCCTACAAGTGCCGACCACCCCCCCATCTCACTCCTTGCCCTTGCCCTCCTCAGTAAGGCCTTTGAGCGTATCCGTTCTATATCTGTCTTCCGCCGCGCTGCCTCTGAAGTGTTCTCGGCCTTGGCTGCCCCAACACTGACTATCTCCTCATCTGCTTCCTCCTCCTGAGCTTCAACTATCTCCTTCCCATCCTCGCCTTTGGGATCGCCACCCTTCTTATTCTCCTTTAATTTCGTGGGATCTAAACGGTCGAGGTCGTCGACGGATTCGCTCGCAGCTTTGACCGTCTCCTTCCATTCTTCCAGCTTCAAGTGGCAAGCCGCAACATTGCTATTCAGCACTGCGCGCTCATAGAATAGATAATTCGGACATGACGAAATGGCCTCTGCGTAAATTTTTATCGCCTCGCCATACTCTCCAGCTGCGAATTTTTCGTTTGCCGCAGCCTTGCGCTCGTGCGATTGTCTGAGGAGTTCCTAGCTGGGAGTTAGGAGGTGGCATTGGCTCGGCAGGGATTCTGTACATACAGCTTCTTCTTCGGGTTCAAACCGCACAGTTTCTGTTTCCTCGGTCGGCGATGGCACGACAGGCTTGGGATTTGCTTTCCGCTCGAAGCGTTCTGTTCGGGATGCCATGGCGCGGATGTTGGATGTCAGAGGAGAACCCCACCGACCTTCATGAGACCTGGGCGGAATGAGTCCCGCGCTGATGTGGGGAACTACCCCAACGGGAAGGACCGTAACCCCTCTATTATTTTTCGCCCTGTAACCTGAACAGCTACACCTCTTCGCCACTGTGACTCTTTAGTATCTACAACTACTCCCGTAATATTACCCCAAGACTATTCCGCGGTAAAGACTATCAAAATGGCTCAAGATACTAAAGAGTTAGTACCGAATCGCGATGTTTATTACCGCCCACTGCGGAATCTAACTTTAGCCCAGGTTCCCTCCCATCAGAGCATGTCTCTTTGACATGGATGGCCTCCTCCTCGATACCGAGGATAAATATTCCGAGAGTGTCAATACGATGCTCGAGCGCTATGGCCGCCCCCCAATGCCGTGGTCCGTCAAGGCACAGCTCCAAGGCCGCCCCGGCCCCGCCGCTGCGGCCATCTTCCACGAATGGGCGCAACTACCTATCCCGCAAGAACAGTTTACTCTTGAGCAAGCCGAGATCCAGCGCAAGCTATTCCCATCAGCGGCACCGCTACCTGGTGTTGTCGAGCTCCTGAAGAACCTAAACTCCGCGAAGCCAAAGGGCGCGAAGGACGGGGAGAAGCTTCACCTGGCTCTGGCTACGAGTTCGCACACTGGAAACTTCAAGCTGAAGACCGATCACCTGGGACACTTGTTCGAGGTGTTCGTGGATGCGAGGCGTGTGCTGGGAGATGACCCCAGAATCGCAAAGGGAAGGGGTAAGCCAGCACCGGATATCTACTTGCTCGCTTTGGATATGGTGAACGCGACTCTAGCGGAAGGGGAGGCGCCAATCAAACCAGAAGAGTGCCTCGTATTTGAGGACTCTGTCCCAGGTGTTGAGGCTGGAAGGAGAGCGGGTATGCAAGCTATCTGGTGCCCTCACCCAGGTCTCAAGACGGAGTTTAATGGTAGAGAAGATCTTGTCTTGGCAGGCAGAATTCCTGATGCCCAGGGTGTCATTGGAGAGGGTGCAGGAGAGATTGGTGACGGCTATGCCGAGTATCTTCTCACCTTGGAGAACTTCCCGTACGAGAAGTACGGGATCGTGGTTGAGAACTAGATGCATGCGATAAACATTGGGTTATTACATTTAGATACCAAGGGGTCTCCCACCCATACATAGAAGGATGAGTTGGCGATAGCTAGCTCGGTCTTGTAGATGATTCGGGCTATTTAAAAGAACTAACTTGCAGATATAAATGTTTCTCAATTTTAGAGATCTAGCTTTCCCAAGCGGACGAAGAGTGACAGGATCCTTCATTTCGATCTCCTCCTCCAGTATAGTAACTGATAAGGCGATAACACCCATGCACTTTCGACGATCTGATCGGATTCTCAATTGTCATCCACACCTATCACTAGCGCCGATCAGCCTCCCGCCACATCTCAGCCTTGCAGCACCACCTCGTCCAAATTTGGTTCCAAGCCCCAGCCAGCAACCTAACCTCCACCAATTCTACATAACACTCCCACATCACCAGTCTCCATACCCTCGATCCGCGCTCCCACTCCCCAAGCGCACCGCAATGTCTACCCCCTCCTCCGGCTCCTCCACCCCCAACCCGCGCTTCAAGCCCCAAGCCAAAACCGCCGAGGACATCCTCTCCAACCAGACCGTCGGCCTCGTCAACCTCTCCGATTTCCGCAAGCGCCGCGCAGAGGCTATCGAGCAGAAAGAGCGCGATGCCCAGGAATCGCTGCTAGGCAGCAGTCGCGGTGGCTCCGGTGCTGCTACGCCCGTCGTGGGCTCGGGGTGAGTCGCATCCAATCCCGCTCCCCCCCCTCAACCATCGCGCAATCGATGCAGGAAGAGCCCAAGCTAATTTCTCAGCACAGTGGCTCCACCCCCTCTGAGCCTCCGAAGAAGAAACCGAAGCGCAAAGCTGGGACACCGAAGCTGAGCTTTGGTGTCGACGATGAAGAAGACGGAAGTGATTTCACAACCTCAAATATGCCAACCCCCAGCGCAGAATCGCGCTCTCAGAGCGGGTCCCCCGCACCCTCAGCACCGAAGCGGAAATTCGCACCCAATGCCTCTATCGGCGCCCTCCCTAAGGCCCAGACAAAGCGCTCCCTCCTGCAAGAGTCGCAGGCGCGCGAGGCGCTGCGGAAGGAGTTCCTAGGGCTACAAGAGCGCGTCAAGGCTGCGCCGATCGCGATACCATTCGTCTTCTACGATGGAAGCAATGTCCCCGGCGGAGTGTGCAGGGTATCGAAGGGCGATTTCGTCTGGAAGTTCCTTGATGGGAGTCGCAAAGTCGGGGCGGAGGTAGGGGCGGGAGTGGGTGGAGAGGCGGGGAAGGGGGATGCGAAGGCGAGGAGGGAGTGGGCGAAGGTGGGGGTGGATGATTTGATGATGGTTAGGGGGGAGATTATTATTCCGCCAGTGAGTTCTTACTTGATTTGCTTTCACTTGAGAGGTGACAGGAGGGTCGTAAGGGTGGGAAACTGACCGGAAAGCAGCATTACGATTTCTACTACTTCATCATCAACAAAACCCTCGGCCCCAACAAACGCCTCCTCTTCGACTACAGCGCCGAAGCACCACCTGACACCACCCCGGTTCCGACAACTAGCGACGAGATCCCAGAGAACTATAACCCCCTCTCGCGGCCCTCGAATAACAAGTCTACCACCACTGCTGCGATCCCCATCGCGGACCTCGACGGCGCGAATGACGATCCGACTTTTACGAAGGTCGTGGATCGGAGATGGTATGAGAGGAATAAACATATTTATCCGGCGAGCGTGTGGCAGGAGTTTGATCCGGAGAAGGATTATCAGACGGAGGTTAAGAGGGATGTGGGGGGAAATGCGTTTTTTTTCTCGTAGGTTGTGAGGGAGATGACTGAATCGAGTATAGTTGGGGGTGGGGGAAAGTAGAGCATTATATAGGCTGGCGTTGTGGCTTTAAGATGGATACCCGAATAGAGATTGAATACGAGATGTTCACGAGGCATGAGGTATGGAGTGTACTATGTGAGTGGATGGGTTGTGATAGTTTTTTATTTGTATACGAGTGACTATTCTATACTTCAACTGGTAATAGTAACCCTTCTCTGAGACATCAGCGATCCATCTATAATCCTTCAACTGCCAACATAAACTCTTCTCCGACACATCTGCTTCCCACAGTAACCTTTCTCTGACTTTCAGCTGTCAATTTCTTTGACCCTGTAGGCGTCTTTCACACACCCAGTTTGACTTTTGCCTTGTTGAAGCCCCACGTTCCATCAACCCGTGAGAGTATCCTTGGCTTGTGAGGGCGTCTTCGGCTTCTTGGGTGTCTTCGGCTTGTGAGAGTGTCTTCGGCTTCTGCGAGTGTTCTCATCATCTTGTGAGTCTTCATCGCCGTGTGAGATCTTCTCCTGGGTTGTATCTGAAAGAGACCAACATGCTGACTCTCGACCCTCCTGCATTAACAACACACCTTTCATGTATTCCGACCAACAGTATCCAAATACTCCTTCCCGAACGTCCGCTCAGCAGTAATAATAATACCCCACCCCCATAAACACAAAAATCCACCCCGGCCAAAAAATAAACAACACCAACGGCGACGGATGCAGCAACCAAACCATAAACTCAAAAAACACCCTCGCCCTCGCCCTCTCCGTCCTCTTCCACCCCCTCTTCACCGCCGTACTCGCAGCCACCCACCCATGTCCCGACACCACACTCCCACTCCTCCAGCCAAACACCGTCGCTACCCCCAGCGCCTGCAGCGTCTTCACTCCTACTACTCGCGAGGCGAAGAAGAGGTTGATGCCCACGAAGACGAGGGTGTGCCAGGCGTTGATGACGAAGATCCGCGAGGCGTGGTAGGCGTTAACGGCGAGAGCTTTTGTAGCGTATAGCCCGTGCGAGAGCAGGAAGGAGAGCGCGATGGTGAAGAGGAGTTGGGTGGTGTATGCGAGGTTGAAGGAGAAGCGGAGGGCGGGGGTGATGATGGAGAGGAGGGAGGTGCGCCAGTCTGCTGGGGAGGCGGAGGTGTTGTGGGAGGGCTGGAGGACGGACATTGCGCTTGCGGTGTTGGAGAGCGGGGAGCTGGTGGAGGTGCTGGAGGAGGGGTATTTGCTTCTTTGGTGGAGTGAGGAGGGTTTGTTGTCGGTGGTGAGGGGTGTGAATGACTGCATGGTTGCTGTTTTGGGCGGTTTGTGTGTTTCAAGAAGCTGGGAGGGTGAGGAGGAAGGTTCTTGAGGTGAGCGATATATGAGACGTTCGGTGTTGTTTCTGGTGTTGTCTTGAGCCCCCCACGCCTCAGGCAAGCCGTTGTATAGGCAGGTGCAGGTTGGGCAGCAGATCGAGTATGGGTTGAAAGATGCAGGCCGGATATGCTGAGACGGCGATATACATAGTCGTTGGGGAGCCGACTTATAGGTAGTCACCAGTTTCAGTAGTAAAGCAGTGAGTGTGGTTCGAAGTAGTGTAGTGGTAGCTCCAAGTCAAATCAGCTTGGTGTAGAAAATAGACCGAACACAAATACACGGCGTTCTCAGTAGCCCGACTTAGAGTTCCTTAGCCCAAAGGCAAATGGACCCTTCTCGTCGTCTGGTTCCAAGGCCCAAGCCCAAACGAAAACCCATATTGACCCCACGCCCCCCCTCCTCCCCCCACTTTATCCAACATGACGTCTGTCCAACGCCCGCGCGTCACATGTAAACAAATAGTACAGTCCAGTACAGTAACTCTGATCTTACATCCAGCTCACAGTACACCACAGTACAGTAAGATATAAAAACAATAGCATCTGTACAAGTTGTGTACGGCATAAGTACGAGTCGTATGCGAAGAACCGCGAAGAGAACAAAGCAACGACAAAAGACAAGCCGTAAACACCCCCCACTTACCCGAAGCGGCAAGGTCAGACAAGGAAAGGAACGGGCGCGAAAGCGCGAAAGGCCTGTCCCTGGCGGCCGTGCCGTAGCGACGCCCTGGGAGTGGCTCGAGCGGCCACATCGGCGTGGGATGATGTGGGATGGGATGGGATGTCATGCAACCACCCGAGACGGGCGAGGCTGGCTATTCTCACTCCTTTGGGGGACTGGCCAGTGTCAGATGTTGCTCTACCTAAGTTCTGCCGTACAGTACAAGCATCCAGTACCGTATATGGCCGTACGTGCAGTGCAATCATGCACCCCACGTGGATTTAGATGGTGGGGGTGGGTGCATGCTGTCAGTGTCACGGTGCTTATTGGTAAAGCGGCAGAGACGGCGTCGGCGGGGATGGTCTGATCTGCGTGATATGGTCTACTTCGGTGACTCTTCGCGGCGGCTATCCTTTGATCTATCGGATGGTGGTGTGCTGGAGACGACCATATTGCTCGTGTCACCCGTGTGGCCGTATATACTCAACAAATATTTTGTTGAATGCGAGTAAGTTATCGGCTTTCCATATTGGTCATCCCGGCTTGGTCAGGGCGAAAGGAGGGGTATGTATGTGCGGGTATGCAGGATATTTCTTATTATAGCAGCCCAGGCACTGTGTGAGGTTGCTGAGGCATTTCTCTCGCTTTGGCCATAGCTCTCTTGTTAGTAACTGGCACCAACTCCGAGGAGGACAAAGATCGGACTCTTCAAATCTGAGCACAGAGACGGAGAGAAGGCATTGTATAGAGAATGTAGGGGCTTCAATTCCATTTAACTAATATTATTATGATTAGGCTTGGCTTAAGACGAGGAGAACATTTCATTCCATACAGCCTATATGCTGGCAGTGCATATTCGAATCGCCGCCGTCCTAAGTGTAAAGCGTTAGAAGGAGCGGAAGCGCCAACGTCATGGGGGACGGTGACAAGAATTCTCTCGCGACGGTGGCCATATGGCCGTGGGGGAAGGGGGCGGTGACAAGAAGGTTGGTGACGAGAGTAGAAACGGTAGCCGCAGGATGGGCTCCGAACATCTACGAATTTTCTAAAACATTACGAAACCGCGCGTGAATACAGCTGCCTGGAAAACGCCTTCGTGTATAACATTCTATACCTTGTCGAATCTATCTGCTTCGTGGCGAGGATAATCCACAGCTGCTTTTGTTAGGTCGAAGTTTTGTCTTGATATACTAATTCCATTCCTTCTACTTATCTACCTTCGTTGGCCTGTTTAGATGGCTTGGGCCAACTGATATTCGTATATCTAGACACAGCCATGGCTCTCATCACGCTGGAATCGATGGCACCCACCACTAAATCAACAGTTGAATCCCTAAGATATATCCGCCTTTTCACCACCGAACGCCAGGCTACAAATACACCCAAAAAGTCATCACAGCACAGCACTCGCTGTCCTTACCAATTCCGGTGTCCCCTTCCCCTTCCCCTGAAATTCCCTCTGTTCGCCGGGCCCCCCGCATTCCCCATCCCCTGATCGAAGCCACCATACCCTCCCATCTGCTGCTGCTGGTTACCCTGGCCAAACGCTTGCCCGCCAAAACCTGCATTCTGGCCAGCCGCCTGTCCTCCTGCGGCGCCACCCTGCCCAGCCATACCTGCAAACATGGCCGAGGGATCCATCTGGCTCGGATCCATCCCTGAAGCCATCATCTGCTGCATCATCGCCTCCATTCCCGGCGGCATCCCCTCCATCCCTGGCATGGCGCCCATTCCCATACCCGCGCCCCCACCGCCTGGCATCCCCGGCATGGAGCCCATGCTCATCATCATATTCATGTCCTCCATCATCTTCTTCTGGTTGTCCGCCAGCTTGCTCTGGTCGTACTCCGAGCGCAGACTTTCCTGTTTCGCCGCATACAGCGCCCATGTGAACTCATCGAACCCGTAGTTGAAGTAGTCGCTGATGTCCGTTCCGGGGCGACGCCACGGCTTGTCGTTGTCGGGTAGGTCCTCGTCGATATTCACCTGCGTGATAGGCTTGCGTGCTGGGTCGTACATGGGCTTCGCGTCGATGTCGACCGTGGAGGTGGCGACGGCGGGGAGGTCGGCGCCAGAGGCTGGGAGGGAGGGCTTTGAGCTCTCTGACTTTTTGGGAGCGGTGGCTTTTTGGGTTACGTCGTTTGAGGCGGTGCGCTGGGCGATGTTGCGGATGTCGTTGTACCGTGCGTTTCTTGGAGATTGTCAGTGTGAGGCTATAACCACCATGCCAATGCTACTTACGACGGTGGAGCGGCTTTCGTTCCATCTTTGCGCTCAGTGATAATATCAATGTCTGAGTCGTCATCCTCCTCTACCTCCTCGCCTTCCTCTTCGCCCTCTTCTGATCCATCCTCTGGTTGTTCAGACTTCGATTCCTGCGCGGGGGTCCGTCGCGGCTCCTCCTTTGGTTCACTCGTGGTAGGCACGCTCTCCTCAGGCGCGTAAAAATCGTCGTCGTCGTCGATATCCATCTTTGCTATAAATGTGTATGGGAGCTTCGAAGGCTGCAAGTGACGTCGAGCGCATGTAGTTGAACGAGGCTACACGAGCAAGGGTAGGTAAGGTACAAGCTCATTCGCTTAGCCTCATTTTTGGGTTGCGGCGCGTCTCACGACTAAGCTGCAATCTGAGGCTACCACAAGCGCGAGCCTAACTGTTGATAAAATATGGCACTTGCACGCTCAGCAAGCGGTCCTGGAGCCTTAAGTATCAACATCGGCTCTGCGAATTTGTTGTGAGCAAACCCCTTGCCTCCAATCCCTCTGCTTGGCCACGGAGAGTTGCGTTACTAACGTCCTTTGTGCAAAATAGTGGATCAACGAATACGTCAAGTCAGGCTCCTGCAGCTGGCGGATTGTTTAGCAAAGCAACAATGTCGCAACCAACCGGCGGCTTGTTTGGACAGGCGCAAACGACGCAACCCCAGACATCGGGTCTCTTTGGGGCGTCAACGACCGCGACGCAACCTGCGCAAACTGGAGGACTCTTCGGCGCTGCTCCTGCTGCACAACCACAATCTGGCGGACTATTTGGCGGTGCCCCAGCCTCAACACAACCGCAGAGCTCAGGATTGTTTGGTGGCGCTCAGGCACCGGCTTCTACGGGAGGGATGTTTGGATCAGCGCAGGCTCAGCAGCCCCAGCAGACTGGTGGGGGGCTCTTTGGTGGTGCAAACACCCAGACCCTGGCGGCAAAGCCTTCGTTCTTGTATGTACTATACTTATCCAACCAAATAGCATACAGTAAGCTAATCTACCCAGTGGGGCCGCATCGATGCAGATGCCTCAGCAACAACAGCAACAGCCACAGAGCTCGTTATTCTCTTCCTCTGCCAGGCCACAACAACCAACTGGCGCCTTTGGCAGCAGCTTCGCCGGCGGGCTGACGATGGGCCAGTCGCAAGGCCAGCCCACACAAGCAACCGTCCCCGGCGTTCGCATAGATCTGACGAACCTGCGCAACACCACCCGCTTCAACGACCTCAACGAGGAGCTCCAGAAGAAGATCGAAGAATTTGACGCAGGTGTTCTCAGCCTCATGGCCAAGGGCGACCAGTGCACTGCCATCCTCCCAGCGCACGGCGAGCAGCTCGAGCTTGTCCCAGACAACGTCGACTTCCTGCAACGAAAGGTGATTGGCGTGCAAGCAAACCTAGACGGAGACGTACAAGCCGTCTCGCAGACGAGCAAGCAGGTCTACGTGGATGGTGAAAATGCCAAGCTCAGTTTCACGGTCGTGGATAACCTGAAGCTGCCACAGCAGTTCCACACCGGCATCTGGAACCCGTCGAAGCCATCACCATCGGCGTCGAAGCCGGGAGAGGCGGCGGGGGATCTCGTTACGTTTTTCTCGCAGACGTCCGATGAGATGGGCCAGACGATATCAACATATAAGGATAACATTAGCGAAATCGAGCTCCATCTACGTGGCGTGGAGAGGTCGCTCATGCAGGCTGGCAGTAATATTGGGCGCAATGGCCAGGATAAGAACGAGGTGGAGAATCTTGTCGGCGTGCTTAGGGACTTTGAGATGGGTATCTTGGAGGTTGCTGGGAAGGTCGGGGGCGTACGAGAGGGGGTGCAGAGCCTGCAATTGGGACATTTTATTGACCCTGTATCTGTCAATGGGAATGGAAAGCGCAGGGGCGTGTATTAGTGTGTTATGATCGGGATGGAGTCTGGTGTTGAATGCCACTCATGCATAGGCATTTTATACTTAAATATGGATGGCTGGATATGGTGGGTATGGAAGCAAGAATAAAGTGTCATGGTAGCAGGACAAAAATGATATACGGGCGTCAGTTTTAAATATGGTTAATCTTGCCAATGACGAGACAGTTGCAAGCAATATGCTTTTACGGTACTGTATTATGGCGGATAAAGGCTGTGTAATTTGGAGATGTAAAATGTTCCTCGTTCTTATTCGTTCTTATTCGGGCGCAGCTATAAACGAGGCATCTTGTGGCAGCAGCTGTCCAAAGTCTCCTCACAGCCATTTCTTGTTAACCCAAGGTTCCCTCCCCAAAGGAACATTTCATACATTCAGATAACTTTATATCAATAGTATCATTATAGCACATTTCTTCCTCCTCTCAAATAAGCTTTGATACTGCCCCCATGAGTTCCCAGGAGGATGAAGAGGAGCCCATTGTTGAATACGCTCGTTTCCACGGGCTTTCCATCGACCCTCTTCGAGATCCACCGCCACTGTCACACATTGAGAGACCCTTGTACACCTATGAGAAAGATATATCAGACGATTCTCACCTTCCACAAAACAATTATCAACTTATCCTTCCAACGGACGAGCGTCTCACCATTGATAAAGGCGCAGAAAAGCTACTTGCTGGCGCAAATGGAGTGTTTCTTGACCAGGGCACCATTGATAAGATCACCGCTGCAGCCTCAGTCAGACCCAGGCGGCAAAAACTGAAGCTGGAACTGCCTCTGTTGAGGAGTGATCCTGACGCAGACCTTGCAACATTCAAGCAACGACAGAACCCATGCATCAGTGATGAAAGCTTCATATATGAACCTCTTGACATCGAGAAAGATGAGGGAATTCAATGGCCTTCAAGATTTGCTAACATGCCAAATTCTCTGACAAAAGATTGCAGTATGGAGAAGATTACCGTGACGAGAGACACTATGGTTTACCTGCAGGCAGTTTTGAAAGACAATTGGTCCAAGGAGGACACAAAGGATTTTCTTGCTTCTCAGCCTTCTTACAAACGTGTATGTTTCAATCTAGCTTCCTCTTTAACTTCCCCCCTGCCGCGCAGCTAATGACACTACGCAGAACCCGGCTTTGGACCCTATCACACCTCCATTGTCCACTCTACCCTGGGACGCACCCGAGCCGTTCGAACCATCTTCACCAACTTGCCATCTCCCGTTACTTTCCGATCCTCCGTCGTTGTTTGGAGCGGACTTGGAAGCAGCCGAAAAGGCCATTTTTGAAGACGATGAACTCCTCTCAGTTAAGGAAGAGTCGAGCGATTACAATAACCCAATTGACCATCACCAGGAGCGGCGCCATAATCCGAGAAATAAGTATTTGGAAACCTCATCTCTCCCTTCCGATGAGCTCTTCCCGGCCCACGGGCACCACACCTACTATGATCTCAAAGTCGAAGCCCCATTGACGCCACCACTGCCATTGGTAAAAACAGTCACATTCAGTGACACTGTGGAGGAAATGCTGTTTGATCAGGACTACCCAGGCTTCACTTCCTCTGCCAATGACT
Source organism: Pseudogymnoascus sp. 05NY08 (assembly GCA_001662605.1). NCBI lineage: Eukaryota > Fungi > Ascomycota > Leotiomycetes > Thelebolales > Thelebolaceae > Pseudogymnoascus > Pseudogymnoascus sp. 05NY08. Next base: position 93,653 of record KV458838.1, read on the forward strand.
CGGGAGATGCAGACTCGTTTTTCATGGATCACACATTGTATGACACTTTCAGGGAGGCCTATAACACAGAGAATAGCAGGCTTGAAAAAGAGCAGCTGCAAGAAGCGGCGACGACAGGCAGGGTTGAAGTGCCCATCATGGATTTCACTGCACCAAATCCTCCTTGGGATGTCTCAAAGCTCAGCGGATTCAAGAAAACCCTATCTCAGTCCCGAGAGGTATTGAAATCAATAATTAAAGAGATCGAGCTTCCAGATCGTCCAAAAGTCCTGCGGAAGCTAAATCACACTCTCGATTGGACAGTTTTTCCAGCAAGTCTTGCCGAAGTTGCTTTGGTTGAGGAGTTCGGAAACGAAAACGTTCTCCTGGAGTACATCAATCTACCAATGGGCACCGATATTACCAGCAGTGCAAGTCTTACATACAAAGCACCAGGAATAAGAATCCTGAGAGAGGACGATGACGACGACGAGGACTTAGAACCTGGCGTATTTTTGCACGAAGAGCTGGATATGGCTTCACTGATCAAGAAAAGAAAGCTGGAGCTTGGAGAAGTGGGAGAAGTGGGAGAAAATGGAACTCAAGAAAACATCCAAGAGTCGGGAAACTCTACGACGCATGCAGCAACAAAGAAACATCACCGAAAACCCACTCCAGGAATCGTAGCTGATTCCGATACAGTCAACGAGAGGCATGGCAACAGTGGATATGGAGACACACTTATTGGTGGTGTATTCTCAGCAACAACGGCTCTAGACAATTTCATGGAGATGAGAGGAACGAAGAGGCACAAGCCCACAGACAGCACCAGCTCCTATTTCTCCACCCCCAAGGCAGTTCCTACCGACAATCCCGCCCCTCTGCCTATTCCACCTCCAATCGCCAACTCCCGTCTCACAAAAGCAGACATCCCGCTGCCATTGTCAAACATCACTGTACCTACTGAGCCAACACAATATATAATCTCAACAGATCTTCTCAAGCAGCGTCCCTTATTCAGCGCCATCAAATCTTTAATCCCAACAGCTCATTTCATCGAGAGGGATTTCAACAGATACAACACAACAGCATGGCTAAGACAAGGCACCATCACGCGGTCTCCAGTCAGAAGCCCTCTTGCAGCTGAAGCAGATCTTGTTCTTTCCCCGTCGACGGGTGTGGTGCTCACGACTCTCATGAAAATCAAGCAGAAGCCACTGCAGGGCCAGAAAGAGAAGTCTGAGATCAAGAGCAAGGTTGAAGGGGTTTGTATGAGGTATGAGAGGCTTCTGGTCTTTATCAGCGAGGCGTCGCCTGATGAGAGCTCGGTTGGTGTTCTAGGCGGCCAAGAATGTATGGCCATGGCTGAGTTTATCGGATTCTGCGCTTCGTTACCATGTACAGTAATCGTGTCTTTCGTGCCTGGCGGTCACGAAACGCTGGCAAACTGGGTCGTTGCAGGTATGGTTCGATACGGCACAGTTGGCTCCAATACCCGTGATTTACTCGAGGACGAAACGCAATGGGAAGTTTTCCTAAGGCGTTGTGGCATGAATCCATATGCCGCCCAAGCGGTGGTCTCTGCTTTGAAGGCACCAGATGGTGTGCATCCGAGTACGCATGGCATGTTCGGGATGAGTGCATTTGTTGGGATGGACCACAACGAGAGAGTACGCATGTTTGGCCCCGTCCTTGACGGTGAGAGGGTTCTTGGCAGGGTGTCCAGTGTTATTGATGCTCGGTGGAGACACAACACACCCTGATAGCCTTTGCTTCGAGGGAAAGATTTAGCTTCCTCGCTTTGAGTGAATCCATTTGGTAACATGTATCGGTGCTGATATCAATTGGCCATCAGATGTAACGCATACCTAGCTATATCAGATAGATTTCATAGTATGCTCCATAACTTGATAGTATTATCCTCAGACGACTCGTTGTGTGAGGAACAGATTGTCGAGGTTTCGGAAAGCGTCTCCGTCGCTTCATCACTAACATCTGAATCGTCGGAAGATTCGTCTTCGCTTTCAGTCTCTGAGTCACTTTCCGTATCTGGAACATAAACCCTCTCTCGCCTCATTCCAGAAGCAGTCGCGACGACAGAGCCGCAGCTGTGCAATGCCAGGCCCCCAACTGTTGTCCCTTCTTCATGCGCAAGCCAATCCATGTCTGGCTTCGCACCTCCGGCAGTGCTTCCGACATCTCTCCAAACTCTGACCCTGCCATCCGTTCCTCCGGCCCAAACTTCGCTTTTGCCACTGATAGAAGCGGTGTCGACACTCATTCTCTGATTCGTTTCTGCTTCCCGTCCCTCTAACCACCCCACAAGCCTTCCAGTAACCCTTACATCGTAGACAAGCACTCCTCGACTCTTGCGCTCAACGACAAAAAGGTATCGACCACAAGCGCTCCAAAGAACTTGGCTCACCCCGGCCCCGCCAATCTGAGATTCATCATCCGCTGCAGATGCAATGCTCCAGTTCGCAACAGTGCCTCCCAAACCTTCGGCATCATACAGGCTAACCCATCGCGTCCACGTTCCCGCTGCTAACATACCGTTACCCACGGGACTATCAGGCGCGTCTGGCTGCAAACTCAGACAAGAGACAATACCACGCATCCCAACACCACCGCCTTTCATTTTATGACGCTTTGAGGGAATGGTTGGGAGGCGCGTAGTTGGGCCCTCGCCCGAGCGGGAGACATCGAAGATGCTGATTAGGCAGTCGGTCCCGGTGTAGAACTCCTGGCCAGACGGGTGCCAGAGCAAGGAAGACGGAGTCAGATAGGCCTCCGTGGTGCGACATACTAGTGAATAGGTGGACACTGGTGAGGGCTCGGGGGAGAGGACGTTGATGAGCTGGATTGGATGATCTCGTGGTGATGATAGGAGGAGGGTTGTTGAAGAATTTTGGAGATCAAAGTGCGGGTAAAAGGATTGCGTGTAGGTTGGTTCCGGGGCAGCGTAGGTAGTGTAAGGTGTCAATATGTGAGGCGAAGACGATGGGGACAGAAGGTCAACGGGCGCGACGTAGAAACGGAGCTTGTTGTCAGCAGAAGCTGCTATCAGAGATGTGCCGTCAGGAGACCTGAATCTTTCTTAGCAAGTACTTAAAAGACAGACAGAATGGAATTGGATTTCACCATTGTATGCTTTTAAAGTAATTAGACTCGCGACTGTCTTGTGCAGTCCCTACTGGGGAGAAGACAGTAGAGTCTTCACGTGCTTCAAGCTCACGTTGTCTTGATTCTTCGATTGAGCATGAATATGTGCTACTTGTTGTCGCTACCAATTGCGGAGGGTATAATTCAGCATCCATATTTATTCTGTTGTATGACCACTATATATGGTTCAATCCTCTTCTGTTGCATGATTATACTCCATATTTCATGCGCTTGAGGTTCTAGAACAGGATGGTTCGAGTCCTTATAATCGGATTGGAGATCCTGCATACCGCCGCATTTCACCGCACCCCGCAGTCCCACTTAAATGGTTAGCGTAATGCGGGCAGTGGCGGCCCGCAACACGAATAGCGAGGCTGGACCAAGGTCATCCTCCTCTTAACCTCCGCATCCTCGAACATACACATCAAGAGGCGCCCATCTAGATATATGCGAATCTTCCTCTGTACCACCATCCAAATACCTTCCTATCATTAACCGGGCCCCGGCCCATAAGCTCCATGATGGAGCTCGCCACCTCTATCGCAAGCCGATGCGAGCAGCTCCAGGCGCCAAGCTACCTAAACCTGTCGCTCTCGATGTAAGTTACTCCTAAGCCACTCAAATGGTGTTGATATTTGAATGATATCTACGGCCTTTTGATAAGCAAATGCTAATGTTGGAGATGATAGTGTTATACTCGTCGGCATCCTCGTCTCTTACCTCCCCCAACACTACCGCATCATTGCGCGAGGCACCTCCGAAGGCATATCGCCATATTTCATCCTTCTCGGAACAACATCCGGAACAAGTGCGTTTGCCAGTATACTCGTCTTGCCAGCATCGAGAGCAGATGTCGCATGCTGCAAGACCGTGAGCTCGTTTGAGTGCTTCGCGGGATTGCTCGGCATCTTCCAAGTTGGCGTTCAGTGGTTTTGTTTTGCTATTATGTAAGTGTCTAACTACGGAATCGTGCTTCTCTGGAACTGGCTAACATTATATGCTAGATTACTTCTCTTCCTCATATTCTTCCCGAGAAACCCGGTCCTTCCACAAAGCACGACCGTCAAGGCGCCAACTTGGCGCACCGCTCTTGGCGTCGCATTCTTATGTCTTGCCCATGGCCTACTAGTTATATTTGTTAGCGCGTGGTTTCAATTCTCGCGGCCGAGTTATCTGGGAACTCTGGCCAATACTTTGGGCCTCATGGCTGCAGGCCTGGCCTGTGTGCAATACTTTCCACAGATTTGGACGACATACCAACTAGGCCATGTAGGGAGCTTGAGCATTCCGATGATGGTCATCCAAACTCCTGGTAGCTTTGTATGGGCAGGCAGCCTTGCAGTAAGGCTCGGGGCCGAGGGCTGGAGCATCTGGGGAGTATATCTCGTGACTGGATGCTTGCAAGGCTGCCTGTTGGTGATGGGGATATACTTCGAACTACAGGCAAGGAGAACAGGGACCAACTTAGAGTCAGAGGTAAGTTATACAGCTCTCCAAACCAGCATTTGGATTATTGTTAATGTTTGATACTAACTCGCTCACAGGCAACGACGAGTCTTCTGGCTGATAATACACCGAGTCTTCAAAATGAATTTTTGGAAACCGATGATAATGGAAATACTGTGATCGAAAGTGGAGGACTGACTGAAAGGACGCCGCTATTATCTAAGCAATCCAACAATATTACATAGCGATGGACTTAAATGTTAAGAGGCTCTGTAGCCGTATATATTCAAGACTATTGTTTAAAGCTATACTACTCATGCCAAAACTAATTAAGGGACTGTGGAAAACAGCCCCTAAGCTAGACTACTCATGCAAAGAACTGAAGCAGGGACTATGGATAACAGCCATCTACTCGTCGTCCTGCACATCGACAACCGTCTCCTTCCACTTGCGGGCTGGGATCTTACGGTTGAACAAGATGTCGATCTCACGGAAGGACCTGTGCTTCATCTCTGGAATCCAGACCCAAGACATGACGGTGCAGACAAAGGCGGTGCCAGCCCAGATGTAGCCGCTCTTGCCGCCCAGGTTCCACTTATCAGTGTTGAGCATGTAGCTGGAAAGGAAGATGCAAGGAATATTGACCAAGTAGTAGGCACCTCGTCCGATACCGGTTGTCAGTGGCCTAAGACGAACGGAAGATGTCTCGCCGATGATGACCCATGAGGCAGGGGCGGGTCCCAAGCAGAACAGAACGGAGACGATCAAGCCAAGTGATGCTTGCGCATTGCTAGCCGCGTTACCACCGCCAACTGAAGCCGCAATACCGAGCGCGACCAATAATGCACAGTTGATGAATTGACCATAGACATAGATGGTGCGTCGGCCGAGGTATGTGGTGAGGACCCAAGAGAGCATGACCATGATCCACTGGAGGGCAGAAGTGATGAGACCAAGTCCAAATGCGGTGTTGTCTGCCATGCCGGCCTCTGAGCTGGTGTTAGTCTGCTAGGAGGTTGCAGGAAATGGTTGGACTCACGTTTGAAAAAGAAAACCGCTTGGTTAGCGATCAGATTGCCCGTCAGATTCTGAGATGCGTACACACCGCACACAATCAATGTGCGGTAGAGATCGGTACCTTTCCACAGTTCAATGAGACTGGGCTTCTTCTCGGTCTTCTCAAGCTCGATAGTGCGACGCATCATTGCGACTGCGTCAGCGGGATTATCATTTGCACTCGCGCGTCCAAGGCGTTTGACAACCTTCTCTGCCTCAGCCAGACGGCCCTTTCGTACGAGCCACCAGGGTGATTCAGGCGCAATGAAGAGTAGGATAGCGAGAGGAGTAGGAAACATCCACTGGAGTGCAATGGGAATTCTGGTATGACTGTTAGTACAGTGCACCTCGATCGCGTCTATGGGAGCGGACGAACCTGTACGCTGTGGGGTCATCCCTGGATTGGTAGTGGTAAGTGATACCGCCAACAATGATCGACCCAATAGCCCAGAACATCTGCAACATCTGCGTCGCTGGAGCTCTCAATCTCAGTGGCACAATTTCGGCACAGTAGGCGGGTGCATTGGCGATAAAAATGCCCCACGGGATGCCTTCCAGGATCTGGGCCGCGAAAAACATCCCTTGGCTGTTGCCGAAATAGAAGATGAAGATGGCGGCGTTCAAGAAAATGAGACCGCCAATGGTTGCCCATCGATATCCAATCCAACTGGTAATGGGGCCTGCGATGAAGACACCGATGAAGGCACCGACTGGTCCGCTACACTGGAATGCTGACTGCCATGAAGCTTCGATAATATAACCTTGCTGTTTGTCGCTCCATACACCGAAATCCTTGGCGAATCGACCTGTGGCTATAAACTGTCCCATCAAGAAAACACAGTATGACTCCATGATCTATCGCAGCGTTAAAGAAATGATCTGCCTATCATGGGCAAGAGCTTACAATGGTGGCTGACATGACGAATGCCCACCAACTGGCAGCGGGATAGGCCTTGAGAGCCTGGAGCACAGTCATATCATGTTCGATCTTCTCGGCATCAATGGCGCCTGTTCTGTTGTAGTCGCCCTTCTCGTCGACATCGTAGACAGGTCTGCCCGTGGAGGTGGGCTGCGCCTCGACCTCCGACGCTGAGGTCGGCTTCTCTGTGATGACGTTATTCATGTTGACGATTTCTGAGACAAACGTGAAAACGAAAGAGAGGCAGGCACGACTGGGTTTTTATATCTTTATCCCTGCGACAACACGCTTATGATGGTAATCCCGATCTTAGCTCAATTGAGTGAAGTTTGCTCCGGACCTTGACCTCCACAACCCGTCCAATGGTATTAGCGTGAAACGTGGATAATTATCAGACTTAGTACCCCACCGGAGGCGGGGTAACGAAGCAATCGTCCCCTTTCGCTCAACGAAGGAAGCGTGGAAGTAATATAGGGCCGACAAGGACCGGTCGAGGCATGGAGCTAGACAGGGGCCTAGCTCAGGTGTCGATCGATTTAATCAACGTTCTTCGGCAGGTAAAATTTGAGGCGGAACATAACGACAGCGTCATAATCCCCATCTAGAACCTATATCTATGCCGAATTTCCGAACCTCTGCCTCAACCCCCTCAATTCCCAAAGCTTCGGCGTAGTCTTCGGCGTGAACCTGACATCCCCACGTTGTTTGTGTTGGATCTTCCCCGCACATAATATTAGCGCGAGCGTGACACTACCAGGGTTGACCCCATCGGAAGTCTGGGGTTTCAACTAGCGCAGTTTTAGCTTACACCTATCCCGGTATTATCATGGCAGTTCGGTCATAGCTGACGCGAACAGCTTACCTTCTTTAAACGGATAAAAGGATGTTGGCATTAGCCTAAAATTTGATTGGCCCTCTCTCCTTTACGGAAATTCGTAGCACCGCAGTTTTAGCTTACACCTATCCTGGTATTATCATGGCAGTTCGGTCCGAATATCGCAACATCTAGCGGTTGTAGCAAGTGTGATGTATGAGGGGGAAGTATCAGTAATACAATACGGTTCTACATGCAATGCGCAATGAAACTCCCGCTAATATGTGAGTCGTGGCCATCGCATATAAGAAGCCGGTGCTGACCGTCTGCTTTTGCGCGTGTTGTTGGCTCAAAGATACGTTTTAACCACTCTAACCTATGGAGGTTGCCTGTCCAGCCTTTCGTATTTGTAGAGAAGAACCACTAGTCGATGACTGCAGGCGGAATCCATGATTAGAGAACGTTCTTGCCCTTAAAGATCCTAAGGGGTGGAAGGATGGTTCCGTCTGCGCAGATGCACTCGACCATCGAAACCCATTCCTGACGGCCAGGATGCGCTTGATGCTTTGTACGAAGCGTTGAATCAAGTATAATTCGAGTAGATTCCATTGTCCTAATCGAAAATCCAGATTCATCCATGTTATATGTGTTTTCTTGCGTGATTCCAAACTGTTGAACCACCTTGGTGTATGCGTCGAACCATGCTATAAGCACCGGTTTTGTTGCACCGTCCATACGTACAGTTTCGATCCGTCGCCTAATAGCGACATATAGATGGGGATGTCGTTGTATGAATCGTGGTACCCAGTCGCGACCAAGGGAAAATCGTGGTTAGGAGAGAAGTAAGTTTGGCGTCGCGTCGTCAAAATTAAGTGACTGGTGCGACCGGAGTTCTTCAGCTATTTCCTTTAACAACCGATGCCCTGGAGAAAAGCCGCTTATTGTTAGGCTTTTGATCCACTTTAGAAGTATCTGTTCTTGCGCGCTCGATAAATTCTGCTGTTTCTGGCGGGCTTAGGAGCGTGTCAAACCTCCATTAACGCGTCGCGTCACTGAACTCTTCGGCAGCCCCAGCACTTTCTCAGCGTGATATGCACTCTTATACTTCTTAGATTGGACGTCTAATACTGCCTAGGCTATTAAAGTTTCACGCTCAGCAATCCCTAGGCTTTTACGGCGAACCATTGTTGATTTATTTACAGTTATCAGAAGTCGGCGGGGTAAATTCACCACGTTACGCCATCCCCCGCGTTACGCCACCCACGACTTACGTTACCTAAAGCCACCCCACCGCCACGAGATCTGACCTGTACGATAACCGTTGTAATATATTAGAGATGCTAAGCTTTATCCTAATGCCGCGCTTACACAATATAAGAGATAATCATCGATTCTAATGCGTTATATTTTCTTTGTCCTAGTTAGTTATTGTCACAGGCAGATCGCGTGTACTAGTCACAGTATTCGGTGCTGTGACAGGATACCACATGTATTGCTAGAACGTGGCTGCTACGGCCCCTTTTGCCAAGACATACATTACTATCCCCCCCGGAATGATTGTAGCGATGCGCTATTTTGAAGAAGTTCGTGGAAGCCTACTTATTGCACCCGATATAGGTAAAAAGGCGTAAATAAGATGAGATCACTGGCAGTGTCTTTTGACAAAAGAGTGGATCGTTACAATCATTCCGGGGGGGCCGGATAGTATAGTTTGCCCCCTTACATTAAGCTTGACAAAAAGAGAAAGTATTGATTTTCGCATGTCTGTAAGCGTATGGATACTAGGCTCCCATATAGCTACTAAAGCTCCTAGTGCAATTTCGATATTTATAGGCGTATAGAAATCAGTGTCGTTTATAGCTGTTGACGATTAATCGTAGGTGGAAGCAATATGCGTTCGCGACCACCAAATATTGTAGGTACATTTACATAACGTATTTCACATGCGAGTCGCCATCCCGGGCGAGTCGCCACCACTAAAAACACCAAAACGCATCAACCTAACTACAATAAACAGGCTACTACCTACACAAGCCTAATACTCTAATAAAGAGGATAGAATACTACAAGCTATCTAAGCAATTAAAAATGGGCATTTAAAGAGTATCTGACAAGCTGTAGAATCATATGATATCCCTTGTGTAACAATTTAACAACGAATCCGTAGCATGACTTCCTAATGTAACTCTACTCCTAACTCACGTAAGTTGACTCTATATAAAGAGTTAGCTCTCGTTTATTATATCCTTAACCTAGATCTGCATAGATTTCTACCCTAACTATAAGCTGTATAAGAAATGGCTAACCTTCTACTCTCTAAATTGTAAGGACATAGGGCACTATATCATAAGAAGTGGCATATAGGAGTGCAAGTTAGATATGAGTTAGTGCAATCCTATAGGTCTACTATAAAGGATATAAAAAAGATGAACAGGGAGCGTAAGGCTTCCTACCCCTTAAGTATCTGTATTAGGTCCAACTCTACTAAGCCTAGTCCGACTCCGCTAAGCCTAGCGTGCCTGTAGATCTACTCCCGTCTATTACCTAAATCTACCCTAACCCTTAAACTCCTACACTGCCACCCTATAGTGTTGGTGCTACGCGCTACCCTATAGGTCTAAGTGTACCCTAAGTAAGGAGGCATCCTTACACTAGGGCTATTATAGAAAACTATAATACTAGGTCAAATAGGCAAATAGCAACCTAGATCCAGCTTAGTATTATGCTTCTAACTTTATTAGCTGCCTATATAAGTTAAAGGAGTTCTATAATACTAATACAGATGTTCTAGGGCTACTACAATACCTTATGGATTAGCTCTAGAGTTAGGAAAACAGTACAGAGGAGCTAGAATACTACTAAGATGAGGATAAGCTTCTATAAGAGCTTATAGACGAGCTCTACTTAAAGGGGGGGGGTAATGTTATAAGCATACAACTAATGCTATGTAATTATAGGTCCTAATAGACTGTCGCAGATCCTTATAGACTACCTATAAGGGGTAATGCTAAAACACCATCTATAACAGTGTAAGGATGCCTCCTTACACGGGGTACATTTGGACCTGTAGGGCAGCGCCTAGCACTGACACTGTAGGGTGGCAGGGTAGGATTTTAAGGGTTAGGGTAGATTTAGGTGATAGACGGGAGTAGATCTACAGGCACGCTAGGCTTAGCAGAGTTGGACCTAATATGGATACTTAAGGGGTAGGAAGCCTTACGCTCCTCCTTCATCTTTTTTATATCCTTTGTAGTAGACCTATAGGATTGCACCGACTCATATCTAACTTGCACTCCTATATGCCACTTCTTGTGATACGGTGCCCTGTGTCCTTACAAACAGCCTTAAACCTTACCTGTTTTAGGTCTGTACTTATAAGCTAGACCTCTAGGCTTCGCCTACTTCTCTTCTTCTTTCTTCTGTAGCTTTAGATCTTTAATTAAACCACCTCTTAATTTCCTAGTCCTCTATTACACTCGTGCATTACTATAGGTAAGGTTAACTATTATAGGGCAAGTAGATAGGGTTTGTTACAATTAGGTCTAACTTAGCTAAGCCTAGCGTGCCTATAGATCTACTCCTATCTATTACCTAAATCTACCCTAACCCTTAAACTCCTATGCTACTACCCTATAGTGTTAGTGCTACGCACTACCTTATAGGTCTAAATGTACCCTATATAAGGAGGCATCCTTATAGGCAGGAGTGCCTATCTATATAAATTAACACCTTAGATAATTAACACCTATTCCCTATTTCCTAGCTATATAGTCTTTAGACAACTCTTTGCTTCTAAGCTTATAACTACCTTTATAGTAGCAATAACTCCTATTATAAAACCTACTTCATTAAAGTTGTAGACATCCTACTCTAAGATGCTATATTTTGCAACTATGTTTTGTACAAGAGAGAACTAGCCTTAAATTATCTTAGGATCTTTACATTTTGCTTGTTTATAACTATACTTCTAACTGAACTTTGCTTTGATTTCTATATAATGCTTAATGAAGTTAGTAGTCTAGTTCTTCCTAACAGGGCTCTTGCCTCGTTTAGAGAGCAGTAGGTTAGCCATTTCTTGTATAGCTTGTGGCTAGGGCAGAAATCCACGTGAATCTAGGTTGAGGATGTACTAAACGAGAGCTGACTCTTCGTACAGAGTCATCTTACATAAGTTAGGAGTATAGTCATGTTGTAAAGGCATGCCACAAAATCGTCTATATAGAGTTGAATATAGTACATTATATAATGTTGCAGCTGCCTAAACACTTTGAATATGCCCTTGTTTAATTGCTTAGATAGCTAGAACAATCCTACCCTCTTAAATAGAGGGTGTAGCTTGTTGTAGTAGTGACTTTATAGTCTAATAGTTAGTTGACGCGTTTTAGTGTTTTGGTTGTTTACTCGCTTAGGCTGTTCATTCGCTTGTGAAATACGTTATTATTATTTAGGGCAAAACTCTATCTACCTAGTGAAAAGGTAAAAAAACGCAATCTACCTAGTTGACTCCTACGTAACCATCCCCTGCCTATAAAACCCCTGTTCTTAATATAAGAACAGGCTATAACCCCCTATAACACCCCCCCTGTAAACCCCCTATAAACTAACCTATAAACTAACCACTAAGTTATAGTAGTTACTATACTAAGTTATAGTAGTTAGTACACTAAGCTACTATTAGGGGAGGAGTAAGAGGGGGGGAGTGGTGGTAGTAGTGGCTATAGCACCAAAGTTGAATATTACAACAGAAGTGACTTCTACAGAAGTCCTAATTTAGGTGCATACAAAAGTCACTTTTGTCGCATGCTAGAAAATTAGGGGGGGGGCCTGTTATTATATGAGAACGGGGGTTTTATAGGCGGGGGATGGTCACGTGGGAGTCAACTAGGCAGTGTGCGGCGAATCACCTCCTGAATCTAATTCAGCAATCTGCTGAATTATGATTTAAAGGAAGTATTTGCTAAATCATGATTTGAATCTAATTTGAATCATGATTTGAATCATTACCTATAGACTAGTGATTCTGCTACTAAAATGATAAAAGTGATTCATATTAGAGTAAGTTATTTATAGTAGAGTAAGTGATTCATAGTAGAGTAAGTGATTTATAGTAAGAATACCCCTATATCTACCTACCTTATTCCTCCTTGTACCTTTCCTTTCTTCCTTCTTATATTACTAACCCCTTTCTTTAATACTTACTTCCTTCCTTTAACTATTACTAATCAAAATGTCTTACCTTTCTCTAACTGCTTCTCTTACTAAGATCAACTCTATCTTAGCTAAATTCAACATTCCTAGTTAGCAAGTCTACCCCTAGGTTATTAAATTTAACAATAGCTAAGATAAGACTAAAAAGAAGGCTATCTTTGCTAATAAGTTGAAGGCAGCTAATTTTAACGAAGACACTATTAAAATGTTAGTAAAGGAGAGCTTTAATAGAGGTGCTATAATCTTAGAAGGGCTGAAGGGTATAAAGCAGGGTAGATTAGTAGTTATAATCAGTAGGGATTTTAAGAAAGATCTAGCTAACACTACTTCTCTTAATAAGAAGAAGCTTTATGTTCAGCTTCTCTTCCTAAAGGAAAGAAAGGTAAGATATCTCCTTTTACTCTCTTTATTATACTAATATAGACTAAGGTCTACATCTATAACCCTAACTAGGTTATGTTAGAACTAAAGGAGATTATAGAGGAGATTAAGAAGAAGATAGAGGCTAAAGGCTAGAAGACTTTAGACCCCTGTCCCTACCTAACTAAATTAGAAGGAGAGGCAAGACTTCGTTTGTTTATAAATGGACTAGTGAAGAGAGGCCTTAAGATTAATGAGGTCTAGACTAGTAGAGGTAGAAATAAAGGCTTCTACTGTCTAGCTATATACTAACAGCTCCTTCTAGTAATAGAAAAGGGAGGAAAGGAGGAGTTGAATTTAGCCTAGGCTAAAGAGTAGTTAAGACCTTAGATGTATTATATATTAACATCTGTAATTAATAACATTAATAGCTTACTCTCTTAACTCCTTTACTTATCTCTAAACTTAAAATTTAAGTAAGGAAGGATCCTTATAGTACTATAACTTTAACAAGCTAGTAAGCTTTAGGACGTAGTTAAATCCTTATAAGTAGACCTGATTTTAAGAGTGTTTTTATAGTAGATTTAGCCTATTAAGTTTAAATTTCTAGAAAGTAAAGTTCCTAGGGTCCACCTAGCTCATACCTATACTTCTATATTAAGAGAAAGATCCCTACAGTACTACAACTTTAACAAGCTAGTAAGCTTTAGGACATAGTCTAATCCTTATAAGTAGACCTGATTTTAAGAGTGTTTTTATAGTAAATTTAGCTTATTAAGTTTAAATTTCTAGAAAGTAAAGTTCCTAGGGTCCACCTAGCTCATACCTATACTTCTATGTTAAGAGAAAGATCCCTATAGTACTACAACTTCAACAAGCTAATGAGCTTTAGGACGTAGTCTAATTCTTATAAGCAGACCTAATTTTAAGAGTGTTTTTATAGTAGATTTAGCCTATTAAGTTTAAATTTCCAGAAAGTAAAGACTCTATAGTATATTCAAAGGTATAAGGTAAAAACTAATATAAGAACTTTAATTTTCTATTAAATAATGAGAATAATATTATAGGAAATTTTGTTACTCCTAATGTAATGACTAAATTAGAAGTGAATAGAAAGACTAAGTTAGAGTAAAACCACCCTATAATTAGAACTATACCTAATCTATATCTTCACTTATATCTTTAATATCCTTATCGTTAACAATAACCCCCTAATCCTGTAGACATAGTAAGTATCTAATTGTTAAAGGTAATAATCTATTCCTTTTCTTTGTAACGATGTTAGCTCCTTAGCTAAAGACTTGTTCTAATGCTGCTAATGTTGCTAGAATTGCTAAGTAGTCTTAAGCTATTTATGTAATTATTAGATACTAATACTGCTTTGCTTGCTAATATTTAAGAACATTAGTATTAGGCTTATTAACTCCTAGTTCATTAAGCCACCGCCTCTATTTAACTTCTTAGAGTATAGGCTTTTAATGCTTAAACATCTTATCCTTAGAGTCTACTTCTTAAGGTGTATCCTCACCTCTGCTATTAAGTCTAATATCCATTTCCTCTACTTAAATGTCATTATCCTATGCTTTATACTTATTATAACAAGCTGTAAATTATGCTCTTGCTTGCTCTTTACTTATGTTATAAAAGCTTTCTAGTAAATAGAAGTCAAATATACTAAAATTAAACTAAGGATTATATATTGTTACAACTGTTAAATAGCTTAACTGTTAGCTTGTTATAAGTGAGAAATAGTTGTCTAATTTGTTAAATGTAGCAGTATAAGCTTTGTTAATAGATATATGCTTTATAGTCTTCTTTATCTTCTTGATTTTATCCATTAGTTATAGATAATATAGAACATAGTAGTTAAGTGTTAGATACCCATCTACTTGCACCTTTTCTAAGATGCGCTTAAAGATCTTAAAGAAATCTATAAGGGCATAAAGTAATTCCCATTCCTTTAAAGTAATCTAGATATCTTACATGCTTGTATTAAGAGTCTATAACGCACAAAGCGCTGTAATTAGTGCCTCTATTAACAATGCATTTTAAAGCATATGATATGTTAAGTTCCATCTTACTAGCATATTAATTATAAGAGTAACAGGCTTAATTCTAGTAGCAATAGCGTAAGAATGAAGACTGTCCTTCTACCCTTAACGATTTCTAAACACATAAATGTGCTTACAAAGCTTTATTAAAGCGTTAACAACTTCTTCTTTTTTAGAATAAATAGCATTAATCTAAGTATAAGCTAAACCCTCTTAAACTTAATAACTCTTAAGCTCTTTAGATAGTACAGCTTTTATTGTTATAAGAGCTA
The DNA here is from genome assembly GCA_001662605.1 of Pseudogymnoascus sp. 05NY08. NCBI lineage: Eukaryota > Fungi > Ascomycota > Leotiomycetes > Thelebolales > Thelebolaceae > Pseudogymnoascus > Pseudogymnoascus sp. 05NY08. The sequence continues at coordinate 108,920 of KV458838.1, forward strand.
CTTAAACAGCTAGATTTATAATATGTGCTATACATTATACATTACCATCTTTAACTATAAAGCTCTATAGCTAATTTGTTATTGTTAAAACATCTGCTACTTTTAATTTGTATTAGTTAAGCATTACTATATTGTTTAATGCATTATCTCTTGTAACTGTAAAGACTCTGTGTGTAATTTTAAAATCATCTATAACTAAGAGTAGTTGCTAAGCTAGGTATTTACTAGAATGAATAGGTTTAAGTAGATTTATTACATTAAGGATTTATAAATTCTAGACCTAATCCTTTAATATCTAGTGTATAGTAATAGTAGCATAATCCATTCCATTTGTAATAGTCTAAGCATTAGTTGTAAGTGATAATCATCTACCTACTATAATATGCCTCTATAGTTCTAGCTGTAGCTAGCCTTAATGATAGCAAAATTACCTATATAGATCCCTTTTTAAAGATGTTAAAGAGATACTTAAGGCTAAAGGATTAAGGTAATAGACAAGCTACTAGAATAAGTATTTATCTACTAATCTTATAGGTAGATTATTTATAACAATGAACGTAAGTAGTAGCTCTTAGAATTTAGTACCTAAAGCTAGAGTTATTGTACTCTAAGGATTTAGCCTAAAGAATCTAGATATAGGCGTATAGTTCTAAAGGCTAATATTATCTTTATCTTAAGGTTTTTAAGTGGATTTTAAAGACGCTTTAAAGATAGCTAGGTACTTTAGCTTAATATGTCTCTATAAGTTGCTTGTTATATTTTGTAATATTAGTTTCGCTTTAGGTGTATATAAACAGTTCTCTTATATATAGGCGTACTAAATCTTATTAGGAGAGCCTCTTATAATAGTACGAGAATATAGATTCTTTATAAAAAGAGTAGAATGAGAAACTAGTAGCTATAGTATTACTATACTGCTTTGTGGTAATGATAGCGAAGACGATGAGAATACACTATCATTACTACTTTGCGGTAATAATGGTAATGATAGTGAGGATAATGAGAATACACTCGCATTACTGTTATCTTTATTAATGATATGATCATTAAGGTCCTTAGGAACATTAGACAGCTCGGAATCACTTATAATAATGATGATTAATTGATTATATTACATGTTAATCTAAAAAGCTATATATTAAGGATAACGAAGAGCCTTTACTACGCTAGACGCTTAGCATCTTAGCAATGATTCGGGTAATGATTCGAATCATTCGAATCATTGCCGAATCATGATTCGAATCATCAAAAAACAGCCCGAATCAGATCATGATTCGAATCTGATTCGGGCCGAATCATGCCGAATCACGATTCGCCGCACACTGCAACCGGGTAGATTGCGTTTTTTTACCTTTTTACCGGGTAGATGGAGTTTTTGCCATTATTAAATAATTTGACGACTATCAACAATTATTTCGACATCCTTATATACGCGTTTTTAGCAATACAGTTTTACCATCGGATGATAGTAGGTATTTATGCCTGCATGAATACGTCTGGCTGATAATATCGCGCCGCGATGGAGGAGCTGCTCGATGTGTAGAGGGAGGAGAGGATGAAGGAGAGGGGTTGGAGGGTTGTAAGCCAAAATTACTTGGAACCATCCCGCATCTTTGCGTCCACAGTCACGTCGAAAAGCAACACGGAACACATGTATGAAATCATCATCATTTTCTCAAAGCCATAAAGTCATTGCGTTTCCCATCGCATCCACACCCCATATCCCAGTCTAACCTCCTTCCACCAACCTCAGAAAGCAGGGATCAAGACATCAACCGTCCCAATCTACTGAAGCGCAGCCTTGTCCGCCGCAACCTTGATGACAGAAGGACGATTCTGGATTCTCTCATTCCAGGCCGCAAAGAGCGGGAACTCCTTCTTGACATCAATGTCAGCCGCCAGCCAGCCAATCAGCTGGTTCCAGGTAGTCCAGGCCAGATCGGCGTAGGAGTAGCTGTTGCCAACGAGGTAGTCGGTCTTGGTCTTGCTGAGGTGGAGCTCGACGACACCGAGGACGCGGCGGATCTCGCCCTCGTAGCGGGCCTCTGCCGAGGGGAGCTTCTCGGAGTGGTAGTTGGAGAACCAGGCTTTCTGGCCGAAGTAGGGGCCTTGGCCGGAGGTCTGGAAGTGGAGCCACTGGTACTCGGAGTACTTCTCTTGGCCGCTGGCGTGGTGGAACTTGTTGGTGGTGTCGTAGGTCTCGGCGAGGTATTGGAGGATGGCGCCGGACTGGGTGTGTGTGTTAGTAAGAGGTGGTGTTGGGTAGGATTGGTTGTGGAGTATGGGGGTGAGGTTGGAGAAGGTGTGTTATGGTCAGTTAAACTCACCTCAGAGACAGTGATGCCAGTGTTTGGGTCCTGGATGGCTGGAACGCGGCCGTTGGGGTTGATGTCGAGGTATGGCTCCTCCTTGAGCTCGGCGAAGGTACGGAGCTCGTTGGTGTAAGGAATACCAAGCTCCTCAAGAAAGATGGCAACCTTCCATGGGTTTGGGCCCTGTGCTTGTGTTCAGCTGTGTGTTTTTTTTGGTGTTTATGTCAGTGGGCAGTGACTTACGGCGGCGACAGTGTAGAGCTTGATTGGTTGAACCATTTTGAAGGTTGGATGTATGACTTTGAAGTGATTGAAGTGGTGTTGTGTTGGTTGTTGATTGAAGTTTGGAAACTGAAGTGGAAGAAGAAGGTTGTAGGCGGACTGAGAGTGAATGTGTGTTGTGAGAGTGAAGCTGTAAGAAAGAAGAGAGACCAACCGTGGAAATTGGAGGATACTTTATACCTTTCCCTCAGGAGCAAACATCAATCACACAGCATATTCAGAAGAGCACCGACGACGAGAATGGCAGGAACGACAATATTCAAAACGGCAGTAACAATCGACGTCGTCGCCCAAGATTTCTAATCACAACCTCTCTAGCCTATCCATTCAGTCGGTATTTCACATTTACTAAGCAACCCATCCAGCCTGGCGTCGTAACCGTTATTGACGTCTATTCTTTCTTTTCTTTGAGCTTCTCCTTCCCGTGTTTCTTTGATAGCTATTGGGATATGATGGTCACATTTGCATTACTCACTGTACACACAAAAATGGCAGATTGGTAAGAAATTGAAGTTGCACTTCCCCACGGCAAAAGCCACCTTCCCGCCCCATGCATTCTTTGTGAACCAACACGATCGCTCCTGTCCATTAAAAATGCGCACAGCTGTGATAGAAGCAGTTACCTATTTCGGCTAGTTCCCGACTCTCGTAAGCTGCATCCGATCTTGTATTTTCGGCACAGCCGTATTCTCTTATTCCACTACCGTATGCTGTAGTAAGCTGACAACTGTCACCTGTCAGACGTAACCGTAACTGAAGCTAAGAGGTAGCGCGCAGACGATCATCCCTTGGATCGACGATTGGTAAACCGATCTACTGCGCCGAGGCGGCCGCGTCGACTTTCCTGTTATGGGACGGATGCGATGCGAGGCTACTATGTCGGGTGCCAAGATGGAGTATGCATGTATCACAGGGCACAGCACGCAAAAATGTTATAAATCCTACAGCGCACAGTATACGTTGTACGTTATACAACCCACAATTATGCCTTTAAATCTGTATGGTTGAGTCTATGACGAATTATACAGTTATCTGATGCATTTCCACAGTTTCTTGGTGTGCTTCCTTTCACTCTATGCAAAGGATACATTATAAACGGCATACCATTTTTAATGCCAACATCCAAGACAATGATATCTCTATATATTTCTAAGCAACCTTTCGATTGGTTACAGGATCTTCATCCGTGAATATCTATTCCTTTGTTCTGTGGATACCTGTATGTGCCTAACTATACATAAAAATATGAACCAAAGAACGAAATAACATTATTCATCAGCGCCGAAACCCAAAGAAACCTCTCGCCCTTTCCCCATCCGCCCTTTCCCCCTCCCCTTACCCAGAGCTCCTTACCCACTGACCTTTTCCAACAGCTCATCTCTGGCAGCTCCTCTCTAAAAGCTCCTATTCGACAACCCAGACAGCTCCTCTTCGACATTACCCCATCCATCTACACAACCACCGGATCCTTCTTGATATCATCCGCAATCTTCTCTGCCAACGCGTCTACACACCCGTCATTAGCCAATCCACTCCCCAACTCACAGGGGCAAAAAAAAAGAGAATATCACTCACAAATAGCGCTCACCGGATGCCCCGGCGGCAACAGCGCAAACGAACTCGCATCCACCACCCTCAACCCTTTCACCCCAAACACCCTAGCCTTCCCATCCACCACCGCCATCTCATCCTCCTGCTTCCCCATCTTACACGTACACGCCGCGTGCCACACCGTACTAAAGCTCGCCCTCACCTCCGCCAATAGCTGCGCATCGGTCTCCACCCCTTTTGACGCAGGAGGATACACCCTCTCCCCCAACACAACCCCCTTCATCGCCTTCGTCGCAAACAGCTCCCTCAACCGCTTCTGTGCGGCTACTGCCACAGCAACGTCTGTAGGGTGTGTCAGCCAGCGCGGATCGATCAGAGGCGCGTCCGAAGTGTCGTTGGAGCTGATAGAGACGGTGCCGCGGGAAAGGGGCGCGACGAGTGCAGCGACTACAGTGGCATAGTTGGAGCCGTCGGAGGGGCCAGTGGTATAATCCACGTTATCTCCCATGTAGCCGGCGACGGTGAGGTATTCGAGTTCGGGCCAGTCGGTGGGGAAGGAAGCGAGGGCCTTGCGGTCCGAGTCTGGGAGGGCGGTGCGGCTAGTGGGTGGGAGCTTTTCCCATGCTGTTGGGGGTTAGTTGAGGTGTGAAGTGGGAATAGGGGATGCACCGAAAAAGTCACCGCCGGAGTTGGTAAGGATGCCGGATTGCTTTTCGAGAAGGTCTGTCACAGCTTTCTTCGCAAAGGCAGGCCTCGCCATTGCTGATCCTGTGATGACGTTGACCTTATAGCTGGGGCCAAAGAACACATGGTCCTGCCATAATCAGTATCTTGCACTTTTCTGCTTCACACCACAGCGTTAAAACTCACCCACATATTCTGGCCCACGCCTGGCAAGTTCTTCACCACAGGAATATTGAATTTATCCAGCGTCGCCTTTGGACCAACACCGGAAACCATCAGAAGCTGCGGACTCTGAAACGCACCCGCAGAGAGCACAACCTCATTCTTCGCACTCAGGGTATACACTTTCCCGCCAGTCTCGACTCTCACACCAGTAGCCCTCTTGCTGCTATCAAACACCACCTTTTTCGCCAGGGTATGCGCAAATACAATTAAATTATCTCTTCCAAGCGCGGGCGTCAGGAACGCCGTCTCAGAACTCTCTCGGATCTGCGTGCTCTCATCGATCGTCTCGAGCACGTAGCTCGACCCGTTTAGCGTTCCACTCGCGAAGCCGTTCGTTGGGCGGATCCCCATCTCCGCAAAACCCTTCTGCACATAGCTGCTGATCGCCATGGCATAGTTTGGGAAGGTCAGTGAAACCGGCCCCTTGTTCGGGCCAATCGTCTTGAGATCCACGGCAGCTGTGGCATTGGCAGCGCGCTTACTGGCGGGAGGAGGTGTGAAGTGAACGCTTTTCTGGAGATAGGGCAGGAAGGAGCGCCACGAGTACGATTTGTCGCCCACGAGCGTCGCCCAGAGGTCGAAGGACTCGACTGTTCCGCGCTGATAGGCCATATAGTTCCGAGCCGAACTGCCCCCGAGGCACTTACCCCGCGCATAATGCAGAGAGGCGTTGTTAGCACCCTGTTCCAGCAGAACGTCAGCACACAATCCCACTGAAGACGCCAATACAATACCAATACCCCCTTGCACCCAATTAGTGCACAAGGGCGAAAATCTGGAAGACGAACGGATAACCAAAAGGGGTAACTCACCGTCTGTGGCTCAGTCATGAAGCCCCAATCAACCAACGGGTTATAATTCGCGGCCGTCTTATCCGAGCCAATACTCGCAAATAACGGAACCTGGCTCACATTCCCGTTATCCGTCTCATAGAAACCGCCTGCCTCAACGACGGCCACGGTCCAGTTGGGGTTCTCGCTCAGGCGGCTCGCGAGCGCGAGGCCAGCGGTGCCGCCGCCGATGATAACATAGTCGAATGTTTGGGGCCCCGGAACGCCGAAAGAGGAACCGAGGAGGCGGGTTGGGGGTTTCAAATGTGTGTAGTGTGGGGTAGAAACGGGAGTAGAGAAGACGGGGAGAAGGAGTGGGAGGAAGGAGAGGAGAGTAGTCGTGGTGGTGGGTTTCATTGTTGGTGAGTGGTGGCGTCTCGCCTTTGGTGGGTATGGGTAAAGGAGCGAATTAATCCAAACGAAAAGGAGAAAGAAAAGGACAATGGGAATAAGAGAGTGAAGATGAAGTCAACGAAAGCACTTGCTTGATGATCTCCTCCCCATGACTGCGAAACGCGCGCCCTATGTACTCACTCTCCTCGTCCTACCCTCAATCCCTCTCGCATCACCCTCCCATGTTGTCGACGAGTCAAGCCAACACGAGGCCAGGCAACCCTCCCTTCTAAGTCGAGGCGCAGTGGCTTCTATCCAATATTAGACGCCATTTCCCTCCTCCGTCCCAGTAATCCTCCTCCTCCTACGCCTCCTCCTACGCCTCCTCCGGCCCCCATACTCCAGCCGCGCAAGCCACAGCCTCGATCATGAAACATGCAGATAATCAACATCTTCAGCATGAGCTGGGCAACCCTCTCCGGCCCCACCCCCGGATAAGCCAGGAACCAGGGGCCTAGCCACCGGGTTCCCACGCGGCATTTCTCCGATCAGGCACGACGTGTCCCGAGATATCGTGGTGTATGAACTAGAAGCCCCTGGACCTGGGCTGCGGAATGATGCGTAACCTGTAATCCCCGGGTAATCCCATCCCGTCTGATGCCATGTGCCCTTGCTGCCTTGCGCCTCGAACTCAAAGGGGAGTTCTTCTCGCTTCACATTTCCAAACAGGAACGAATCCCGTCTTCGCATCGCACAGTGGCTGAGAGACGGGGCGGAGACGGCCCTAGCAGTGTGACCCGAGGATGAGGAGAGGTGCTTACAAACTCATTCCCACCAGCCGTCTCTGTACGACCACCCCACAGCCACGCAGGAGTCTGTACGACTACACAGAATTGGAACCCATGGGCACACAAAAGAACCGAAAGAAAGATTCGAAACAAAATAGAAACACGGCACAACCCACGATATGATGACTCGAATCGTCAAGGCTGACATGTCATACAAACCTGATACGAGCTGTAGGAAGTAGCGACCGACCTCGCGGCTGTTCCTTCTGCGCGCAAACGCAACTTCCCAGGATCGATAGGCGCTACTGCATGCACTTTAGTCCGCATTAGCGCGGTTGGGGATCAGGGGCGGAGGGTAGATACCAATTTTGGGTTGTGCCGATGATACGAACGTGGAGGCGCCAGGCTTGGCCCTGCGTACTTAAAGTATGGACTGGGAAGGGTTGAGCGCAGCTGAGATAGCGATGAGGCTGGGGCTGAGAGGAGAGGGAGGACGGGTGGGGTGTAGCTGGGGAGTGGGGAGTTTGAGATCTTGGTGATTATTCTCGCGGCCTGGCAACTGTGCTGCAAGGCTGGTGGTCGGTTTATTTGTTGCTTCTGGGGGGGGGAAACGGTAACATTGTCTATCCACGTCATGTCACCCAAGCCTTCTTCGTCACAAATGGCTGAATTAGACGACAAGAGAAGCCCACGTTCGGTATCCATTTGCTAATGAAGGTGAATAACGCCCAAACAAAGAAACCCAGGGCTATAGCGAAATGGCATGTTTGGAAACCCAACCCCCCTGCGTCTACCTGAATAGATTGCAATGCTACTCCGTGGAGACTATTTGGACTATTGTCGTCGCTCCCTCCTGTTCTGCTTGCTCCAGCCTTGACATATCCGCTGATGAAATGATATCCTTCACGACTTGTTGGCAACGTGGGCAATCTCCCAGAAATGGGACGCGATCACGGAGCGTTGGTTCACGGGAATGTGATCGAGACTCTTGCATATACACAACCCCCGGGTGCGGAAGACGCAATAAATCATCCCCATTATGCTCGCTGGCTTAAATTAGCATCATGTAAGGCCGGCATTTTGAATTTGTGGACTCACTTTGTCACTAACCACCGAAAACCGTCTCGTTCCCCCTTACTGCGCGATTCAAAGGTTGTCGGCCCTTGACGCCGCCTAAATGGATCAAGGCACGGCTCGTCTTTTCCATCCTCCCAGGACCATGAGCTGCTGAAATCAATCATGACTGATGCGCAGTTCATGAACACGTCTGGCTTGATGTCACTATGAACGGCTCTCCCACTATGCAGCGCGTCTATCTTTTCCATGCAATGAATGTAGATGTGAATATACTCGGCGTCGATTCCATCGTCATTATACAGCTCTTCCGCAACCTGGCGTGTCGAATTGCTGATTTGTAATTCGTACCGCTCATTATGTATCTCTTTCCCATCAAGTAATTCGAGAATTATGACAGGAATGTCCTCTGTATCATCATAACCCCATCGAGGGCATAACTTCTGACTTAACCTTGTTGCTCCATAGTACTTGGGAAAGAATTGTCGGTCGGGGCCCTTGATGTACTTAATCTGTTGATAAACTCGCATCTCCCGTCTCCATGGATGGAAGCGTGCCTCTAATTCATCATCTGAGAGATTATATGCTCGCAGGCGAACGCGATCAATATCTCTACATCTTATGTCGTAGGGTAGGAACTAGAATCCCTGTCAGGTGGATAGAATGAATATAGTGCCACGAAGCACTCACTAATTTCACAGCATAGTCTTTGGAACCGATAGTAGCTCTGTAAACTTGAGCAGTCAAAGTTCGAGGTGCTAGCGGCTCACGAAACTTTATCCGCTCAATAGGTAACAATTCCTCAGATACTGACAATAGCGCAGACATATCTTGTTGCTCGTTGTTAGTTAGAAGTTACTTTGTTGAGGACAATTAGTGTTGTTAGGATGAATTTGTTTGATCATGCGAGTAACTCGATAATGGCTGGCAAGGATGATATTGGTTATAGCAATGGAAATTCGTAATTCCCTCGCTCGCATAGATAACAAATCAAAGCAGTGTTCGGCACAGATCGTAGATGACCCGACCCGATCCGGATCATGATCCGGATCTATCCTATCCGTCATAATTTTGGCGTATCCGTGAGATCCGGATCATGATCCGGATCATACGGATATTGCCAAGGATGCCAAGGATGCCAAGGCCACAGTAGACGTAGTATAATTGAATCTGTAATAGCAGTCTAATTACCATATTGTGACGATTACCACTGTAATAATGAGCGACTCTGAGTTATCAGATTTGCCGTCAGATCATGAGAGCTATTCTCAAATAGAAGAGCTGTCGTTACCACATCTTATACCTTAATCTACCCCTATTCTGCCATCAGTCGAAGTAGTTAATGGATCACTGAGTAATATACTTCAACGTCTAAGGGTTGTACTACTACCAACGACTTTAAAGCTATTCACAAAGGGCTTATATCGTTGGGAACTGCTTAATACTCAGCCGCCAACCATAAAGATGGTATGCCTACAGCCAGACTGCGGATTTTCAATACCGCCACAAGGGCTAAAGCAGTCGTTAACGGGTAATTTATAGAGGCATTACTCTTTAAAGCATCCAACAGTATCATACGCCCTTAAAAATGAGAATAGACAGTCGTCTAGTACGTTAAGTAGTACATCATCGTTCTTCAGCCCACGCCCATTAGCTATATTAAAGCAGTCTAGTAATCCTTCAAAATATAAGGAGTTATTACTATAGTTCATTGTGTCAAATAATCTATCAATACGCCTTGTTAAAAGCCATTCATTCTGTGAATTAGTTCAATTCTTAAGCTTAACAACTATATCAATATCAGCTTGTACGCTACACTAAGAACTTTAGCGTCAGTTCTCATACCACTAAGGCCAGCTACAACTCGAGCTTAATTCTTATATTAGGAGAGGAGGCCGGATATTAATAACAACAGATGCATGGTCTGCACGGAATTATACAGACTACGCTGCTATTACAGCACACTAGATCAACGATAAATGGTAACAGAAGTCTAAAGTACTCGACGTTATACATCTTCAAGAGCCTATCCATAGCGGCGAATATCTAGCTCAACAATTAGCACTCGTAACAGATGATATGGGTATTACAGGAGCTGTCTTTACCTGTACAAGAGACAACGCTTCAGCTAATACTGTTATGCTTACGGAATATGAGAAAATAGCCAAAGACTAGGAAGTGACGACGTAACAGCCATGGACGTTTAGAGTTAAGGAAGGAGACGTACGATGTATAGCCCATATCATTAATATTGCTGTTTAAGATGCTCTTAAGACTTTGAAAGCTGCTCCTACTAAGCAAGCTAAAAGTTATCAGTGTGAGCAAGGAGCTGCGCGGATTCCAACAAGCTCGTCTAAAAGTAATATCAAAGTAAAGAATACCCTTAGTAAGCTACGAAGGTATATCTACGTCTTCTGAAATCAAAGGTAATGGAAAGACGCTCTCTAAAGGCAGACTGTTACAGCTGGTCTTAAGAAGCTGCAATTATCACTTAATATGCTAGTCTAGTAGAACTTAACGTACGAAATGGTCTCGACTGTTATAAAGCTACAGACACTAATTACAGCGATATGTGCTACTTAGCAAATGGATCTAAGTATGAGAGATATTGCCCTTACACTAGAGGATTAGAGTACACTCTACGCTCTTTAGAACTTCTTCTACATATTCGTTAAGCCGTCGCAAAAGCTATAGGCAAGCTTATACCTAACGCTCAACTTCGCAATTCCTTAGTATCTAAAAATGATAAATAAGCTTAAGGCACTATAGAAGGAGGTTGGTATATCATCAACAATTAGCCTAGCTTATATCGCTGCTTCTAAGAAGCTTAATGAGTATTATACGCTTGCTACAAATCATCGATGGAGTCATTTAGGGGTAGCTATAATTTGTGATCCGCGCATGAATCTCAACGTATTTAATAGTCTTTGGCTAAGTAATACTAAAGAAGTTAAACGGAACAGAGTAAAGCAGCAGTTCTATGACGTTTTTATTTAGTATAGAGACCGCTAATACTTCCTCGAAGAAGAGCAGAGGGATGCTGAAGCTAATTTACCACAATTACCTACAGAACCTGACTCTGACGACGATTTATATATTTCTTATAGTATCTACCAAGAACCAGAATGGAAGCGCTGGCTTGTTGAGCCCCGGCCAGGTCCAGCAACAGATATTCTTAAATATTAGGCGGCAAAGCAGTATCAGTATCCAATTATTGCTGCAATTGCTCGAGACCACTTGGCAATTCCCGCAACATCAGCTCCGTTAGAGCGAGTCTTTAGTAATGGAGCTGATATTCTAACGAAGAAGAGGAATAGGCTCTCTCCTGAAACACTACGATATTTACTCTGCTTACGGGACTGGGGTCATATACTAGATACTGAAGAGAGCGAAGCCGAAGACGCTGATGACGAAAGGGAGGAGTAATTAGATCTATTATTATACTATTCTATTTTAAGCCTCACTTTTTAAGCCTCATTTTTTAAGAGATCCGGATCTGATCCGGATATATCCGTTAGATATTAGACGGATCATGATCTGACCCGTGAGGGCTACGGATCAGATCCGGATCACGATCTGCCGAACACTGAATCAAAGTCCGTTTGAACCATACTCTAAGTGACAACTGCAAGGTCTATAATACGCTCATCGTCCCCGCAAAAACAAAGGTCGTCCTCAAAAACAAACACAACTGCGGGGTTACTAATTTAAAATGCAATGCCCACTAAATATCGCACAGCTCTATCTTTTCTTACCCCCGTTTTCTCTACTCCTCTTAAAAGCACCCTCAAATTGATGATTTGCGAATGTATATATATTCCATAAGCCTAGTTGCTCGCCCTTGTGGCATGGAAAGCTTTCCCACGCTGTTGACGTCGTTAGTTTGATAAATCATAGAGAGGGGGTAAGAATGCGTAGCTTGGAGAGAACTCACGTTGATAAACACCGACACCACAAGTGCCACCGCCGCAGCAACATAGGCTGGGATAAATCTGCAGGGCAACATCAGTTCCGTTTTTTGTACAATAATAATATAGATGGGGTAGAGGAAACGGGTACTCACAGCTTTCTCAAACTCCCCACAATTGCTGCTACCGCGTCATCTCTGAGTGCCACAGGGATGAGATCAATTGCATTTGAGCTGGTACCGCTGATCACGACGCGAAGATCTGCCTCTGACAGCAGAGGAAGGAGAGAGCGAAGGGAGGAAAGAGCAGTGTTGATGAAGATTGCACCGCCAATGGAGAGACCAAAAACGATGCCGATGAATTGGGCAAGCATCATGAAACTGGGACGTGTTAGTGAGGAGCTGAGATGGGAGAAGGGAATGATGGGAGACTCACGCAATGGCATATGAGGTATCAGATGCAGGAACAACGGTCTGGATAGTCGCATAACCAGCCTGAATGAAGGCACCAGCGCCGATGGCGACAAGGATCTCATATCCGTAGATGTTGGCAACATTTGTGTTCTCATCAATGCGCGCTATCGCAATCATGAGCTAGAGTAATAGGTACGCATGTAGGTAAACTTACAGAGTAAAACATCCCCCACCAGCAACAGAGCCCCGCCAGCAAGATACCAAGGCTGATAATACCCGAGCTTGCTCATGAAGAACCCCTGTGCCATAATAGTCGCGCTCAATACGATGATCAGCGGTAGCAGTCGCACCGCAGCCTCCAGAGCGTTATCACCACGGGAAAACTGGAAGTACACAGGGATGTAGTAGACTGGTAGGAATCCCGCAGCATTGCATCCAGCTGCCGCGACAAATAGGAGACATGCCTCCTTACTGCGGAGGAGGTGGGCGGGAAACATGCGCTCTGATTTTGTTGTGAACAAGGCGAGTTTCTGCTGGATGGCGAAGAGGATGAGGAGAACGCCGGCGAGGACAAAGAGGACAATTATGGGGGCGCTGTCCCACGCGTATAGGGCGTTTCCGAAGTTGATGGCCATGACGAGGCAGAGGATTGAGGCAATGGAGAGGGTGGCACCGAGGAGGTCGAAGTTCTTACCGCGGGCAACGAAGGAGGTCGACGGAGAGGGATCGAAGGCAGGAAGAAGGAAGACGTAGACGGGGGCGAATAGTCCGCCAATTACTGTGGAAGGTTAGAATTCGTCGCGCAGATTGCAAATGAGAGGAAGAGACTTACTGAGATTCAGGTAGAATGCCCATCGCCAATTGACTTTGTCAAACCCACCGCCAACAACAGGCCCGAGGACTGTGCCAACACCCCAGATCAAACCAACCATCGAGAGGTACATTGGGCGCTCTGTGTCATCCGTGTGCACACTCAGAAGCGTCAGAATGCCAAAGTAAATTCCGTTTCCTGCCATACCAAGCAACACTCTACCGACGATCATGGCGCTCATATTTGGCGCAGCACCACACAAGGCCGAGGCGGCGAGGAAGATCACGACAGAAATAAGGTACAGGTGCTTTGCGTTATACTTCCCGTAGAGCTTTCCCAGCGGCAAGACCGTCACAATAGAACCGACCATGAAGCCCACAGAGAGCCATGGGAGGAGCGGCACAGCGTGGAACTCGTTGGCAATGGAGGGTACGAGATCAGCCACTATGGTGCCGTCGAGTGAGTACATAAACATGCTGCTCAAGACAGCGACAACAACGAGGAACCATTGGAAACCGTGAATTTGGCGGCCAGTGGGAGGAGATTCGGGGTCGGGTGCGCGCTCGATGTCTGCGTCGGCGCCAGGGATAGGGAGGGAGTGGATAGAGGATTTCTCGGTGGGGTTTTGGGAGGCCATTTTGATTGTGTGTGTTGAGTACGCGGTTGTAAGAGGGATTGGGTGAGAGGTGAAGGAGAAGGAGAGAGGAAGAAGAACGAGAGAAGGAAGAAAAGTAAAGCAGGAACGGTGATGGGGAGTGAGGAAGCAAACAGGAAAGAATGCGTCAATGAAGAAAGTTGGATAAGAAAGAGAAAGAGACAACCGCGTATACACAGACTCTTACTTCCTTATTAAAAGCAAAGTCCTCCAAATTATTTTTCTTCAGCTCACAGGTAAGTAACAAGTAGCTGACATGTAACAGCGCTCACACCGAGCGTATTGGTCAGCTTCCCCGTGACTTATCTTATGTCCTTGGTGTGATTATCATTATCTGCCTCTTTGATTTCTAATCATACTTCGTACTTCCAGTCAGCCTCATCGTCCTTCGCGGTTACTCCTTCCATTTCACATTCCATAAACAGACACCGTGCACCGTCGTTATGGTCGTTGTTGCTTACGCTGGGCTGGGATGGGATAGGGTAGGGTAGGCTGTGGCTGGTAGAGTAACACAACGGGTGAGATTGAAGTGAGATGATAGAACGAACGGCGGGGTCTATGGAAATTGATTGATAAGCCCAACAACGTGTCACAGCAGGGATATTTGAACAGGGGTAGGCGAGATGGGAGATCCCCCGTTCCTTCCCCGGTCTATTCCCTGTCATCTCGTGTCCGGTAGTCAGATCCTGGCTGACAACTGCAGGCGCCACATGCTGCTATAATGTCATACGGCAAACCCCACGACGTCCATTAACACGGCTGAACGAGTTTCATAATGAGGCCCAATACGGTATTCAGCGCCACCCATCGGACTTCGGCGCATTCAAGGCTTATCCCGACCAGGCGCTTACTTTTATTTTTGTTCCTTACTTGGCTCCGCTACTGACGGATGGTTACATGCGAGATGAGTACAGATCGGGTGCGTGAATGCATGGAGCAGTGATGGTGTAACGGCAAGCAAGAATGCAAGGAAAGCACGCCACGTACGTCCGTCGCGCCTTCCCTCGGATTAGCCCACAGCCTTCCGGTTGTTCCTTCCCGGTTGTTCCTTCCCGCTTTCTCACCCTAGCTATTTTGGATTCCAGCTTCCTTCCCGTATTTACTGCCTGATACCTGCCTGCATTGTGTGACCACACCCCAAAGCAAACGTTACACATAGGGATCAATAGAGATCACTGTCACGTCACCGCTATTCTGGCTTATCCCATGCACCAGACCCGCCTGACACGATGATGAATGCTGTGGAGATGGCACAGTACAGTACAATTGGTGAGGTGTGCTTACGAGATACGGGAAACAGAAGCGGACACAGCCACGGCACGAGGCGGGTCAAGGCGGCATAATCCATCCACGGCACAAATTGTCAGCTATCAACCTCGTGTCTCGGGAGAAGCGCATGCCCGTACTCTACGACGAACATACAGTCAACCACGACAGTTCTTCAATACGGCTCGTGTCTTGGAATAACTTCGCATCTCTAAGACAAGCAGACGGACGGATGCGAGCATATGTGCGCACACAACCCTAACTTTACACCATATGTGGACACAGGTTTGTGCTTTGTGTCCCTTGCGCCGTGTCGTGTCCCCTCTCTAGTCTCACTTGCATGCATTTTTAACACGGAACTACTGACGCCAACATTTCTTCCCTTTCAGTCTTACCAAATACAGACAAACACGGCACATGCACCTCCACGCCCAAAACGCCCAATCTGTGTCCCTTGCCTCTTCGGGTATATGTGCAGCCACATTTCTCCACGTCGGCCGAAATGGGAAATTGTGGCTTGGTGTGACAGATGGCGCTAATGCATGTCATGGTACCCCTGTTAACCTAGTGACTTGGCACCAACGACACTCGATGGGGACTACCACGACAAGACAATAATTAAGTACGAGTACGACAACAACGGCTTTATACCACATTAACTACGGATTATCATCAAGTACGGCAATGAGACTAAGACCAGTTTATTGAATGTGCATGATTGGAACGTAATTGATACTAACGCTTCACTTCATTCTAACTGAACTCTAATCTAGTGACTGTAGTTACGAAAGAAAGGAGATTTTATACGACGACACTAACACTCATCTCATAGCCAAGGAAAGTAAACGGAAATATAGAGAGGACAAATAAATATCCAACATCCAAGACAGCACACACAACAATACCCTCTACTACTTGAGTTCAAGCATGCACCCTCTTCACAAAAATCATATCCATACCGCTCTGCTTCGTGAACCAGTGGCCCAGCACCTTCCATTCCTTCTCGGGATCGGCAAGCCGGAAGTCGTACATGCGAACCAGGGCGGGAATAAACTTGATGATCTCCATCATAGAGATGTTGCGACCAATGCAGACGCGGGGCCCAGCTCCAAACTAAACGAGGGGTATTAGCCATGTGTCACCAAACCAAAGTTCGAAAAGGGTGCCCTGTAGCCGCCCAAAGAAAGAAAAAAAGTAACCCAACCAAAAAAAAAAACGGAGCCACTCACAGCCATATTACACCTCTTCATCTCCCTCACCCTCTCCTCCCACGTCTCCCCCTCATTCTCCTCATCCAACCACCTCTCCGGCCGGAAACTCTCCGCATCCTCCCCATACACACTCTTATTCGCGTGCATCACCCAGCTATTAACCCCCACAATTGTGCCCGCTGGGATGTACTGCCCCGCGATCGTCACGCCCCCCTCCGGAACCTCGCGCTCTAGCACAAACCCCGTCGCCGCGTGCGCGCGAAGCGCCTCGGTGACTACGGCATTGAGGTAAGGGAGTTTCGTGCCATCCGCATATTTGACAGGGGTGGTAAGGGCGCCGCTGTCAAAGGCGCCGTCGACCTCGGCTTGGAGACGGGAGTAGGCACGGGGAGTACGGCAGAGGAAGTAGAGGATTGCGCGGAGGCCGATGGCGGTAGAGTCGGAGCCGGCGATGAGGTTTGTGGTTGTGAGGGCGATGATCTCCTCAAAAGTTAGTTTGAAGGGGTCTTTTTCGGAGACTTCGAGGAGGCGGGCGAGGATGTCGCGGTGGGGTTTTGTGGTTGTGGAGGGGGATTTGCGTTTGTTGATCATTTTGATGGCGAACTGGTGGGTGTTAGATTGTGTAACTGTTTGAATGGGGGGAGGTTTTGGGGGGACGCACGTTCTGAACCTCGTTACTACTCTCTAGAGGCAATACGTGCGGCAACACTGGATTCCCTAGCAAAAAGCGATGCATCCACGGCGCCTGCCCTACAACCGACAGATACGCCAAGAGTCCATCAATCGTACCGATACTCTTTCCCACATCCGTGCCCGTCTCCAAGAACCCAAGCTGCTCTGAAAAGTTGATCTCTCCCAGCGCATCAAAAGTGAAAAACTGGAGCCAGGAACCAATATCGAAGGACTTTGTTCCACCAGCACCAACCTCGTCGATGCGTTTCAGGAAAAGGTCGATCACGGGCTGCACGTGCGGCTCGAGATCTGCCAGGGCGGTCATAGAGTACGCCGTCACCGACGCGCGCTTCAGGCGTGCATGATATTGTTCCGAGCGTGTGGTAAACAAGTTCGCGAGAAGCTTGCCCTTATACAGCGCCTCAACAATAGGGTAAAAAGCCGTCTTCGAGTAAATCGGCTTAAACCCATAGATAGTTGACATCGCCGCCGGGTCATCAACACTAATCATATTCGCACCCACACGGACAAGCGGTCCGTACTTGCGGTGCGCAGCAATGTTGCGTTTGGGCATCTCTTCGTGCCATGCTGCGCTGATTTTCCAGAAGTTGCTGAAGGTGCCGGAGAAGGGGCCGGGGATGTGGGAGAGCCCGGTGAGGTAGCGGTAGTAGAGGATGTAGGCGGTGAGGAGGAGGGGGATGTAGATGTAGGGGCGGAGGGGGGTGACGTATGTGAGGTGGGGAGAGTAGGTGTTGTGAAGGGAGGAGGGGAGAGAGAGGATGGTGGAGTGGAAGGAGGGGACGGCGGGGGGTGTGGAGTTTTCCATCTTGGTGTGCTGTGACAGTGTTCTCAGAATATTAGAATGCGAATGAGGTAAAAGGTGGATGTGATGAAGATAGAAGACAGTGAGCTTGAAGATCTAACTTCAAAATCGCGGACTTACGTCCATTCTTGAATAAAATCCAATACCCCCATATCTGCTCCAGCTCTCCTCTTTCTCAGCTATCGTCAAATGCGTAAATCAGCCCACTCCGAATTAAACATCTCTTCTTCCCAAACCTCTCCATCTGCCATCCCTTAGAACCGATGGTCACACACAGCTGAGCCATCCAAGGCGAACCGCGCTCCACTCCTCGGCCCTTACCACGCGAGAGCCCAGCTGCACACACTCCGCCCCCACAAATAGAATCTTCCAACCCCTCGCACCAACCCTGAAACGCCACGCACGGAAACCCCCTTAGCTGAATCCTCCCGCCCGTGAGTCTCCGTTTTTCCAATCCCGGTACCATCTCCGAGCGTATGTAAGCGAGAGACAGGGGCTGGTTCGACGAGCTTAGAAATGGTTATTATCAAATGCAGGATTATCTTCGTACCTTTCCCAGGCGCGTATGCACCCGGGATGCGGTGGAAAGTTGCGCTGCTCGGTAAGCGGCGAGTTAGGCTGACACTGATGCCGGGAGTTGGGAGAAAGGACTGGGATGGAGATACCCGGCTTATGTGTTGGTGGACAGGGACAATTGGGTAAGGTATACGATTACGTGACGGTGAAGCAGTAAGAATAGATCAGAGAACCGTGGAATGTTGTGGTTTGTCATTTTGTAATCGACAGCTCACTCGGCATAAACGAGTTCAGCAGATAAATTTGGCTATTCCCTCTCACCTTTGCATGATTCCTCAGACATCAACTCCTGCAAACAGAATTTTCATCCGGTTTCAATTCAGCCCATCTAGCTTCTCTATTACAACATCCAGCCTCGAAAACTAGCAATCATGTCTGCCCCAACTGAACCCCACGCTGACCCCTTCCGCCACACCTGCCTCGTCCCCTACGTCGAAGCTGCCACAGCACCGCCGCACATCGCCGAGAAAATCAACGTCCTACCCTTCCGTCGCAATATCTTTCTCCTTTTGGCGCACTCCCCGGGCCTGTTCCCACACATGATGGGCCTCATCGGGGGCTGCTTCAACAAGGATGTTCGCAAGATCCCCTTGCTAGACTGGGTAAGTCTTCTCACTTTCTACGCCAGGTCTACAACAGGCATGGCATCACTATGATGAGGTAAATTTTTTTTAACGGGAACAGCAACTCATCGTCCTCCGCACTGCCACTACTCTCGGTGCGAAGTACGAATACGACGTCAACCTCCCCGTCGCCGAGATCTTCAACTTAGGCAAAGAAAAGATCGCAGCCATCGGCTGCACTGCCTTAAGTGTGCGCCAAGGTGAAGGCCCATGGACTGACCGCCAGCGCGTAATCCTACGCGTCGTAGACGAGCAGCTCGCGACCTACACTAACACCCCTGGCACGATCAAGGATGCGGTGGAGATCCTGGGTCATGCGGAGTTGGTGGAGGTACTCATTATTTTGGGGACTTATTCCACTCTTGCTAGGATCATTAATGGGTTGAGAATTGATGATGATCAGCCGATTAGGCCGGAGGGGTTGGAGGATATGTTGAAGGCTAGTGTTACGGAGTAGAGCGGGGTGTGATGTGATGAACGTAGATGCAGTGCGTTGATATCGTTTAGTTGAATTTATTTTTACTTTTTATTTTTTTGAGACAAATGAGGGAAGTTCGTCCTTGGGATGAATAAAGGTTTTACATTCCGTTCCACAGTAACAGTAACAGTAACGAGACACAAAAACACAAAGTGAGAAAATCTACATTTTTCGCCTAAACCGATGTTGTGCCCCTATCTCGTGAAACCCCTTTTTAACACTCATCCCCCTACCCGGTCATCTAGAAAACAACGTCGCATCATGATCCCGTTACACAATATTTCCGTTGCACAGAATATCAAAAACATCCAACTTCCCGTACGTGCGTACGGGTATTTGCATTTATCATTTTTTGCCACCCCCTTAGATCCGTCAGACTTGCATCGGATGTTTCCCCGGTCTACCCAGTACAGCTGCGCCACGAGAGACATTTTGCTGTAACAGTTACACACGGAGAGTTTGGTAATGGGGAGGAGGTAAAGCGCGCCGTATTGGAATTTCTGACGTCAGGCTGATTATCAGCCGTTCTCCCCGTATCCTTGACACGGAGACTGCCTTGCATGGAAAACGCATGGTTTTCGTTATGGCCCGGGGTGTCATACGGGAAATCCAGAAACAGCGGGAGGAATATAGTACAGAGCCTCATGCGGTGAGCCACGGAATGAATACTCAAAAACCTTACGGACAATTACAAAGTCAACGACAACAACGGCGAATGATTACATGGGAAGATATAGCTTAACAATCATCAGCTTCATTTTAGTGGGATATCACGAAAGCAGTCACGATAGCGACAGCGCTATATAATACGGCTTACTTATAAGATATTTATGACATTGGTATTAGTAGCAAAGCAGTAACAGTAAAAAACGGTCACAGGTAAGAAATGGTAGCGGTGAGAAGTAGCAATAATCGAAAGTATACCAGTAGCGAGTAGTAGCGGGATGATTGGATTTTCATCTTTGGAACGGAGAACACTCCAGGAGCTGCTAGTATATTTTTTTGTGGCATATTCACGGTGCGGCTATAAACGAGCAAACATATCACTCTCATAACTCTGTATTACCGGCTACTCGAGTATAAAAACATGAGGACGTGTAACGATTCACCGCCCCTTGCTGTCTCACTATCAACGAGTCCCAACCTTCATGCTTCGCCCACTTTTCCTGCTTCGGTTGCACTTGCCACGCGCTATGTGTCTCGCAACCATCCGCCAGACCCCTACTGGAAGAGAATGATCTGCTTCCTCTGCCCCAGAGCACCGCTCTTAGCGCGCTCCACAGCCTCGAGAAGCCCCCCCTTGCTCCCTTCCGCGTCACCAACAGACCACTTCACCGTCTGTAGGCCAAGCGCGGGCAGCTGCAACTCTCCGCTGTTGAACAGCTCCACGAACCAGTTGAATAGGTCAACCTGCTCCTCAGCCGAGCGCAGCCCCACCTGTGCTGACCCACGGAACCCCTTCATTGTCAGCTGCCGCGCAAACAGATCCGTGGGATCAATCGCGATGGGACCCCCTGCCGCCCCACTCAGGAAGCCGAGCTGCACGTACGTTCCGCCCACGGCAAGAGCCTTGACTAGCCCGCGTCCGGAGGCCCCGAAGACTGAGTCCAGAGCGAGTGTGATGCGCTTATTTTTAACGCGGGCATCACCGGTGAGGGCACTTTCCGTGACGACGATTTCAGCCCCGAGCTTACGGAGAGCCGTTTCGACTTTCTCCAACTCGTAAGCCTCACGGTCCCGGACAACATTGATGACATTAACTCCGCGGCGGCGTGCGAACTGGATGACGAATTGAGCCAGGAGTGAGGTTCCGGCATTCTGGATGATGTAGTCACCAGGTTTCAAGGCTCTCATGTCTTCCACGAGGCAGAATGCAGGGGCGATCCCAATGCGGAGGATAGATGCGAAAGTCAGGTCCGTAGGACGTGTAACCTTCTGGAGTGACGCAGCTTCGAGCACAGCATGGGTGCGCCAAGTGCCCGTCCCGAACTTGCTCGGCACGACGAGGTCACCGGGAGAGACGGTGGTCACGCTCCTTCCGATCTTGACGACCTCGCCCACGCCGTCGTAGCCTAGGATGGGCTCGTCGAGATGCGTGTGTGATGGCTTAACAGGGTAGACGCCTGCGAGGACGAGGATGTCAAGGGGGTTGATTGGGGCTGCGAGCATCTTGATGACGACCTCATTGGCCTCGAACTCATCAATGAAATACCTCTGAGCGTGGAAGTTCACGGCTGGCACTTGAGTGCCGCTTGCGATGGTGAGAACTTGGGTCATGGTGAATGTGAATAGAGGTGAAATTGATAGATTTCTGGAAGACTTGTGATTTGAATTTAAGATCTTGGGTTATTCAGTGAAGAGAGTTAGGACAAAGTAAAAGAGGAACAAAGAAGAGAATATTTGAAGTGTAGTTAGTGGTGGGCAGCACAGTAAAGTCGTGGTTGTTTGTTTGTGGTCTCGGTAAAATCCAACACATTACAAATTACAAAGCACCTCATAGACATGCTTACGAAGGACAAACAGTTTATGTGCAAGTTTACTACACCGATTAAGAAAGCGTCTCCAAACTACCTAGACTTTGTCCTTTGTTCTTTCCTTTTTGCGTTTCAATTTTTATTTCTGCTGTAATCTCTTCTCATCTCTTCTCATGTCAGCTACGGTTTGATAGTAGCGCCGCGCGCCGCTCTGCCACCACACACACAGAGTATGTACAAGCCCTCTATCGGGACGAGATGGAGTGAGAAGCTTGGTATATTCCGCGCCCAACTCTTAATTACCACGCGTTTTAGCCCCCATATTATGTTACTTGCGTGTATTACACTCCAACTTGGCGCTCTGGCGGAATCTTCTGCCGGACAAGGCACCCCGTCTGAAGGTCCGGCGCCTCATCCTATCTGTCTGTCTGTCTGCCGTCTAAATTCGTAACTCTCAGCTCTGACTGGATCCTGAAACAGCAAGGGGCTATGAGCCTCGTCATGATCATGATTTCTAAGACCACGATCTTGGTACCTTGGAGCAGTCATACCACGTTTTTAGCCCCAGGGGCTGAATCTGCCTGGTCAGCCACCATCGATTACAGAATCTCGGAATATCCTCACTTCTCATACGCTGGCTGACTCGGATTTACGCGGAGCATCTACTCAGACGGGGAAATAGCCGCGAGGCTAGTTACCATGGCTCTCTCCATGTCCCTTTTCTCCCGCATGGAAAGCCACTAATGCCCGATTTGTCGTATTCTCAGATTTCCCAGACAGCTCACCCCGAGCGCATCAGCACCGCTTTTGGGCTGGATGTTGCTAGTCATGGGCCGAATGCTGCAAGGCGTATTGGAGATGGGGCTGTGGGGTTGCAGCAGTCGACGAGGAAGGTGGGGGGTGTTCGTTTCGGAGTGGATTATCAGGGAGGGATTGTCTAGATTGTAGAATATATAACGGCAATATATCTTCTCTCTCTTGCTGTCCCAGAATATCAATCACGAGCAAGCACAACTTTTCTCTCATTTCGTCTCTCATCTTTGCTTTTGACTTCTTCTCTTTGCCTTTCACTTTAACCAGCAATCGAGATGGCTATTCAAGTTGTGCAGCGATCCCCTGCCACGGTATCCCTCAGGAGCCGCAAGCTCTTCGTTGAGTTAGAGCTTGACCAAGTCTCAGGCTTGGAGGGCATCTTCAAAGCTCTCAATTCTTCCTCATCCAATATCGAGGCGTCGACTTCTCAGTTAGATGGCCTCGTACACTCGCTGTTTGAAAGACAGGCCAAGAAGACTCCCAACGCCATCGCTGTTCAGTTCGAGAACCAAGACGAGTTGACCTATCAGCAGCTCAATGAAGCTGCCAATGGAGTGGCACGGCAGTTGTCTTGGGCCAGAAATACCATTGTGCCCATTGCCGTGTCTAGGTCTATAAACCTGATTGTTGCCTTGCTAGCAGTCTTGAAGGCCGGGGCAGCCTATGTTCTCCTCTCAACTGACTCCCCTGCGGAGCGGAATCGGTTTATCGTCAACGACACCAAAGCATTATTTATCATCACCGATTCCACAACCGAGGGAAGCTTCAAGCCTACGCAAGAAGCATCTATCGAGGATCTTGTCACAGTGTCCCAGGCAATGAGTCCAAAATATCTCACCAATATCAACAATTATCAAGACCCATCAGACACCGCCTATGTCATCTACACATCCGGCACGACTGGGCACCCTAAAGGTGTCATTCTTCCGCACTCCGCTGCCCATACCGGGATATCTGCCCTTCCCGATTTGGATCCATCACAACCCTTCAGACAACTGCTCTGCCATTCTCCCATCTTTAGCGCCGCACAGCGCACCATCCTCGGGGCCCTATGCCGCGGTGGAACGTTGTGCCTCGCTAGCAAAGAGAATATCACCCTCTATCTAAGCGATACCATTGAGGAAATGGGCATCTCGTCACTTGAGATTACACCAAGCATGCTCAAGCTCATTGATGCATCAAATGTACCTCCGGCTATCAAAATGATCACACTCGGTGGCGAAGCCGTCGGCCCAGAACTTGTTGAGACCTGGGCAGGGAAGGTTGAGCTGATCAGTGCATATGGCCTTAGCGAATGCACTCAGGTATGGTATCCCGATCCCAGAGCGGAAAGGATGAAGTATTAACGAGTAGCAGCTCAATATGAGACACATTCTGAAGCCCGGCCATTCGGCACGAACTATTGGGATGCCTTCAGATAGTACGTAACATTCGGGGTTGACCTCCCTTGCATGCGGAGTACTTTTTCATATGAAGCTCTCACTAACCGTGACACAGGCACAACATATGTCGTACTTGCTACGAATACCCTCAACCGCGTGCCACCAATGACCCCTGGTGAGCTGTGCCTTGGCGGAGACCAACTTGGCAAGGGGTATCTTAACCTACCGGAGAAAACTCGGGAAGTCTTCATCAACAATCCATACGGAGCTGGACGCCTCTATCGAACAGGTGACATGGTCATCGAGAATGATGACGGAACAATTGAGCTTATTGGGAGAATCGACCAGCAGACAAAGATTGACGGCCAACGAGTAGAGCCGAGCGAGTCAAACTTCATAATCCAGCTCCAACCTGGCGTTGTCCAATCCAGTGTGGTGTCTGCCGTTGTTCTTAATAGAAACTCTCTGGTTGGTGTTATCGTTCCTGAGAAGGGAAAGGAGTGGTCGTCTCTCATCAGAGAGTTACGCCTGGAGCTGGGAGCTCTGTTGCCTCATTACGCCATCCCTCGATACTGGGTTCAGCGCGAAGAATTGCCTCTTACAGCAAGCGGGAAAGTCGATATATCCAGCCTCCAAAAGGCGGTTGAAGCGATGGATGCAAACAAGCTGATCAAATTATCTATCACGCCATCAATACTTACGCCACAATCGTCACATGCATCACTCCGACTCGAAGAAGCCAATGACAAACTTGAAATCAGTTCTGATGCCAAGATTGCTGAGGCAGTTGCTACTGCTCTCTCTATATCGCCAGACACGGTTGATTTCAGTGTTTCATTCCAGGAGCTTGGTGGCTCGTCACTGGACGCTATTGTTGTAGCATCCAACCTGAGAAAAATGGATATTCACATCTCTGTTTCGGATATCCTACAATCCGAGTCGATAAGGCAGATGCTTGATTGCCAAACCGAGCCAAATTTGGAAATTGTCACCCGGCCAGCGCCTTTCTCTTTACTCCCACAAGGAGCAAAGATTAATCTAGCCGGGCTTGAAGACGCCTATCCTGTCACGCCGCTCCAGGAAGGCATACTGGCAGACTCAATCTTGGGCACTGTCAACTATGTCTACCAGCGCACTTATAAGCTGCAGGGCGTCAGGTCTTCTCAGGTGCAGGCGGCAATGAATGAAGTTTTAGCTCGCAGCAATATGCTACGAACTGTGTTTTACTCACACAAACGGAGCTTTGTTCAGGCAGTTAAGAAGACCGCGGAGATCCATTGGACAGTCATTAAAGGGGCTTCATTGGACAGTGTAATGAGGGAATCAAGCAAAGAGGAAATGCCTCTCGATGAGCCTCTCATCAGAGCTACTGTTATTGATGAAGATATTCTTCTCCTCGAGATGCACCACAGCCTGTTCGACTTCTGGTCCAGCCAATTCGTTATCCAGGATACGATTGCGGTCTTGCAAGGTAAATCAATGATTCCTCGCCTGCCTTTTAGTTCATACGTCGCCTTCCAGCAACGCACGCACGATGAGAAGGCCAAGGAGTTTTGGAGAGGCTATCTTCAGTCGGCTACACCAACGGTTATTGATCTCGGGATTAGTGCACAGGCTACTGAGCCTTTCGTCTTAAAATCCACAATTGACCATGGCTTAACTGAATATAGCCACAATTATGGTATAACCATGGGTGCCTTCATCCATGCCGCCTGGGCTCTGACTCTTGCTTCGATACTCAATACTCAAGACGTAACTTTCGTCGCAGCATTTTCAGGACGAGATGCCGACCTAGACGGAATCTTGTCGCTAGATGGCCCGACACTCAATACTGTGCCCATGCGGGTTCAAGTAGATGAGGCGCTCCAGGCTGTGGACTTCGCGAAGACCGTGCAAAGTAATCTTTGGGTTCTTTCCAAATTTGCCCACTCTGGCATGCGAAATGCCCTGACGGAGGGATCCTTGAAACCAAGTGCCTTTAACACCATGGTTAATATACTTGTGAAGCAAGATGACTCTCTCGCCGCTGGCCCATTGGTGCCGATTGTTACCCACGGAGATAATTTCACGCAGTGAGTGACCCCCTGCGTTTTGTAGTTCTTCAATAATTGTTAAAACTGACACCGCTATTAGATACATCACCATTGAGATCAGCGAAACAGACCCAACGTCAGTCAAGATGCTGGTCGCTTTCGCTGGAGATTTGCTTTCCGCCGAGACCTTACTAGGCAGATTTGTTCAAATCGTGAGCTGCATGATCGGCAACCCCGAAGGGGTCGCGGCCCAGATGTCTAATGAGGTATCCTCAGTCTATGAAGACTCAACCGAAGACATTCCAAGGCTCGCACCGTCATATCCGGAATTTGGACTCGCACATGCTGCTTTCGAGTCCTTTGCAGTCTCTACTCCGTCAAAGACTGCTATTCGCACGGCCTCGGGGGAAATGTTGTCCTACGCAGAGCTCAATGGAAAGGCCAATAGCTTTGCCGCCTGGCTCATTTCAGAAGGTGTCCAGCATGGCGAGATGATTCCTCTCTACATGGAAAAATCGACAGAAACCTTGGTCTCAATCCTCGGCATCATTAAAGCCGGAGCTTCCTTCACACCTCTCGATCCACTAAATCCACATGATAGAAACGCATTCATCGTTAAAGATGTCGAGGCAAAGCGAATTGTCACAGATGAACACAACAGAAGTGCATGTGCATCATTTGGTGTTGAAATGATCATCACCGAGGACATGGAACTCCCTTCAGACTCTCCAGAGAACCCTGTGATCCCCGAGCTCACCCCAGAGAGCGTAATCTACGCAATCTACACTTCTGGTTCGACGGGATTGCCAAAGGGTGTCCTCGTACAGCACTCGGCTGTGACTTCTTCGACCAAGGGTATGATTGAAGCCACGGCCGTGACTTCCGACTGGAATGCTTTGTGGGTCCTCAATTATGTTTTTGATGCTTCTTATTATGATGTTTTCACCATCTTCTCCGCTGGGGCGACTTTATGCCTTGCACCACAAGACGAGCTGCTGTCAAACCTCGCTAGTTATATCAACGAATTGGAGATTGAGCAGGTGATGCTCACACCGACGATTACCAAGCTCATTTCTGGTGGGCCAGCAGAAGTACCCGGGTTGAAGGTGTTGAATGTGTGCGGCGAGAAAATTGATGTGAACATCCTGCACTGGGCGCAGAGCGTAGATGTTTATAACGGGTAAGTGTCTCCCGCGGATCGAGGTACCCATCAGAGCTAACAGTTTCTAGTTATGGTCCCACCGAGGCCACGATTCTCATGACTGTTTCGCACGTAAAGCCAGACGGAAGTCTTAACAGTATCGGATACCCTTTGAAGCATGTTACCGCAACCATCGTCTCCCCCGAAGCTGGAAACTTGGAGCCTGTACCACGTGGTACTGTGGGAGAGCTCTGTGTCCGCGGACCGCAACTTGCAAAGGGATACCTTAATCGCCCAGAGCAAACGGCTGCAGCCTTTGTCCGCGACACCGATGGAGAGCCTCTCTATAGAACCGGAGACTTAGCACGATGGGCAGATGATGGAAGCCTTGAGTACGTATACCCATCCCATTAACAATCTATTACTAACTATGCTACAGATGTCTCGGCCGAAAGGATTATCAGATCAAGCTTAACGGTTTCCGTATCGAGCTTGGCGAGATTGAAAACGCGATCCTCGTAACTGAGGAAGTCGATGCTGCCATCGTGTCAGTTGCTGAACTACATGGAAAGCGCCAGCTTGTTGCATTCTGCATCTTCAAAGCCGACCATCTTCCGAATAACACGGCAATGCTTCCAGCGGACGACTACTTAGACCGGATTTTGGGCCTTTCGTCTCGACTCACCACACTCTCGCACTATATGGTGCCAAGTCTCTTCCTTCCTTTCAGAAGTTTCCCAACTCTCCCATCAGGAAAGTCAGACAGGAAGGCCCTCATAGCAGTTGCAGAGCGCATGACGAATGCCGAGATTACGACATATCTGCCCCGTGACAACGGCTCAGATGAATTTGTGGCTGCCTCAACCGAAGAAGAGCTGGTGATGCGACAGGCGTGGGCGTCGGTTCTCGACGAACCCGAAGAATCTATCGGTGCGAGTTCCATCTTCCTCAGTCTTGGAGGTGACTCAATATCCGCCATCAATGTTGTTGCTGCCTGTAGGAAGCTGTCCTACAACATCTCCGTCTCCCATATTCTCTCCAACCCAACTCTCGGAGAGCAGGCCAAAAATCTCAAGGCAGCACAAAAGAAGAAAGTCGTCGCAGAAGTCAAGTATGAGACTCCGCAATCATTGTTGTCGGCCATGGGAAATGCTGGCATTGATTTCCATCAATATATTGAGGATGTTTATCCTTGTGGTGCTGGTCAGATTGAGTTCTTGACTCAAGGGCACAAGAAGCAACAGTTCTGGAATCTCACTGCTTGTCGAGAACTCCCTCCACACTTTGATCTCCAGCTCTGGAAAAATACCACGAGGGAGCTGACAGCCAGAAATCAAATCTTGAGAACAATGTACTTCCAAGCCGATCAAAACGATGAATCATCTTGGTATCAGGTAAGTCCATGATAACTATGAAAAATTGACAGCGTCATCTAACAGTATTATAGATCATCGTCAGAGAGCCGGTAATGGACTTCAAACACATCTTCTACGCCACTGACGCAGAAAATCTGGGGCACATGGAGAGCCTGCGGGACGGACTCTTTACTTTTGGCAGGCCCAATATCAAGTATAGGCTCCTTCAATCTCTGACAGACGGCGCGAGGACACTCTGCATCAAGGTAGATCATGGCTCATACGATGGAACCCTTCTCCGAATCTTCGACGACCAATTCAGGGCCATCGCTCGCGGCGATACAAATATCCCTCCTGTCAACTCATTTAAGAAATTCATTGACTGGGCACATGGTGTCGATCGAAGCGAAGCACTGCGATACTGGAAGCGTTCTCTCCACTCATACACTCCTGGTCATAACCTACCACTGCAGCCTATTTCAGACCGACTGAAGTTTGCCGTGGTGAACGCGGACGTGGATAGCACTGCATCTGCCTTTGGCGTCACAGCCTCCACTGTCTTCCAAGCTGCCTATTCAATCGTTGCGGGCAAACTGACTGGAGCTAACGACGTACTAGTCGACAACCTCCTCACTGGCAGGAACGCAGACGTCGAGAACCCGCAAACTTTGAACGGCGCTTGTGCAAACTTCCTGCCTTTCCGATCGAAGCTGTCCAGCAAGGAGTCTATTGGCAAATTCCTCAAAGACACGCAGGCACAGTTCTGGGATACGACTGAGCATGGATCTGTTGGTCTTCATGACGTATATAAGATGTTGAATAGAGATAGGCAGGTACATTCTGCGAAGCTGCTCTATTGCTTTCAGCCATTTGAGCCTGCTCCTGCGACGGCCAAGCCTGATCCTATGAGGTGGATCGTCATGGCGCAGAGCAAGGTCTTCATGACCATCAACTATGCCTTGATGGTGGAGGTCCAAAAAACTGCAAAGGGCCACCGGTTTAAGCTGCAATGGGATAGCAAGGCTTTGAATGATGACCAAGCTGACAAGTTTGCTGAATTGTTCAGCGCAGTCTTGACAATGATGGGTGAGAACAAAGATGGGGGACTGGCTGAGTTGATGGGTATTGAGACGGATTTGGAAGCATTGTGGAAGGCTTGAAATTGTTATGGCTTTGATGTTTGTTTCTTATCTCTTGGATTTTTTATTTATGACAGTTTCATCTCGTTTATAGACTTGTTTAGAGGTTCATCTGCCATTTGGATTTATTATAGAGGGTCATGACATGATGCAGTATTAGACAACTTTAGTTAGCAAGGCTGAATTAAGAAGGCTATATTTGTTTGCCTTGTTTATTAGCTTTGCCAAAAAGATGAGTGCGCATAGTTCTAATGTGTAGTCGCTTGTTATTATCCACAACATTCACCAATACACAACTCACCCCAAACAACCCAACCTCATCTACGCAACTGCATCACAGTAAGATTTACAGTCCCATTATAAGTCTTGAATCTAGCTAATATGTTATAGAAGATGGAAAACAACGTAGAGGAGGTAAGTTTCCCTATAACACGAAACTACCAAGTCCAATTTTAACTATAACTAACGATCTCAGAAGGAGCCCAAAATCGGCGACAGTAGCACTGATGCGTATTCTCCTGAAAAATACCGCCAATGCCGCAAAGAGATAGACAAAAAAGGCGTTGAAAAAGTCCGCCAGGAGCTAAAAGACAAGGGAATGTGGCCGGAGAAGCCAGGAGACATACTTGACAAGATACACGCGATAAAATGGTCGCCAACTATGTCCCAGGAAGATTCCAAGCGCAATGTTCAGGATTTTAACCGCTTCTATGAAGAGTTCATTACATGGGCAGTCAAAGATCTCAATGCGAACAAAGATAACCCTGAGGCTGTGAAGTTCCACAAGTTTCTTTGCGCCCAGCTCACAGAGATTGGAAACAATGCCGTTGCAATGGCAAGTTTGACTTATATTTTTAGTTATTCTCTGATACTAACTTCAAGTAGGCCAAGGATAACAAATAGAGGTACCGCACAATACAACTAGCCAGTCTCTTGTTATACGGTTAGTTTTGAATATCCGTGCTTTGACGCATCTGGCTAATTATTACAGTCAAAGCACTTTGCAAGGACTCGTCCGGAAATGGTATCATGGCGTGGAAGTCTCGCAGAAATGGACAGATCAAGCTTTCAGACTTGAGAATTGAAACCGCATTAATCTGTGATATTTGCTATGAAATATGTGAATAATGACGATGCGCCCTTGCGCTGCGAACAGAGCGACGTTCAACAGGATCGGGCCGTTCAATAAACAGCATGCACCATTTCACGTCCGTCGCCATTCTCGGTGAACAATGTCACGGAAAAACTAGGTATCCTCTTACAGCAGTTTTTTTCTCGATTACTGTAAACATTTGAATTAATTGTATGTTTTGAAACCATTTATTTGGTCGCTCTTGTTGAAATGGGTCGAAGTGATAACAAGTTCCATGACAACGGATAAGCAACCAATCAGTTTGCTGACTAACTATATGCTGGAAGCTTGCTTGGCAATAAATATAGCTCCGGGAATATTGACAAGAAGAAATATACTGCACTTAAATAATTATTAGTTTTATTAATAAATGAATGGCTTTTAACCATATTATAACCTTTTAATATCCAATTACTCGAGAATCAAATGAAAAAGTAGAGTTCGGATTCAACTTTCGTTCCGATTGCTACCCGTATGATCTCATCCTCGGATCTTGGGGCGCGCGGGTACCCCTGTCGCGTACCTTGCATTCACCACAGCTTTCTTGCTCAACCAAAAAAGACCCCCCGCAACACACCAACTTCCACCAAGCACCCCCTCCACAGTACAACCCCTCAATCCAAGGCACCATGGAGACCAGTGCAGGCATAACAACACCCGCAGCGGCCGAATCTCTAATCCCCAAATTTAAACTCGAACGCGTCCTAAACCAAGGTCCGCCGTGTCCCCCCGCCCATGTTGACCCCGCTAACCACCCACCCCACCACCAGACCAAGCCGGACGCCGCATTGTCCTCCTCGGCGCCATCTCCACGACCCCAGCCCTCCTCCTCCTTGAGCGTGCTCCGTTCGCCGCCTCCGCCGAACACCTCGCCGAACTCCCGCGCGCTCTGCGGTCGTGCCGAAACCTCGGTGCGAATGATGTCTACTTCTGGTTTATGGCGTGTAGCGGGGACGCAGCGGATGGTGGTGCGGCTGAGATACACGATGATCTGAAGATCAACCTGATCTACCCTTGTACGGAGAAACATATCAAGAAGTACAGCAGGCAGGGCACGCGGATGGTGACGGAGACGGCGGAGACATACAAAAATTCCGTGAAGCCATATATGCAGCGACAGCGGGAGGGGGGAAGGTTGACCTGGGTGTACAATATCATTGAGGGCAAGACGGAGGTAGAGGACGTGATCTTCCGCACAGTTCGTGGAGTAGATACGGAGCGTGGCTTCCTGCTGCTACCGGATCTGAACTGGGACCGCAAGACGATGGAGAGCCTACACCTGCTCGCGCTGGTGGAGCGTAGGGACATCTGGAGTCTGCGTGGCCTGAAAAAGAAGCATGTGCTCTGGCTAAAGGACATGAGGCGCAAAATTTTAGCAGCGACAGTGGGGACATATACCAAGCTCGAAGAGGATCAGTTGAAGTTGTATGTGCATTATCAGCCTACGTACTATCACTTCCACATCCACGTGGTGCACGTCGCCCTCGAAGCCGGCGCCACGCAAGCAGTGGGCAAGGCCATTGGGTTCGAGAGCCTCATCTCA
Source organism: Pseudogymnoascus sp. 05NY08 (assembly GCA_001662605.1). Taxonomy (NCBI): domain Eukaryota; kingdom Fungi; phylum Ascomycota; class Leotiomycetes; order Thelebolales; family Thelebolaceae; genus Pseudogymnoascus; species Pseudogymnoascus sp. 05NY08. Next base: position 141,447 of record KV458838.1, read on the forward strand.
CAGCTAGAGACAATGCCAGGCGGCGAGGAGGCCGGGTTGGACAGCGTGAGCCTAACATATGGTCTTGGGGAGTCTAGCGAGCTATGGATCGACGTCTTCGAGCCGCTCAAGAATCGCGGTACAGTTTCTCTATCTCAATAACCAGATCATTCACCCCCGGACCATTGGGGCAGTTCTTCCAATCCCCGTCGTGCACGCAGTACACCTCGTTGTTCAGTCTCACCGTGCAGCTCGCCCTGACGCCCACATTGATACTCCTCTGCACGCTGTCCCTCAGCAGCCCCATGCCCATCCCATCGGCGCTGCCCGCGCACTCATTCAGCTTCTGGATGTCGACGGCGTGCTCCAGCGCGCAGCCCTTGACCAGGGCCTCATCGGGGATCTCCCTGTAGTCGTTGGAGAGGCACATGACGAAGCCGAGATAGATGCGCGGCTCGGGGTAGAGGTGCGCGGCGCAAAGCTCGAGGATATTGCCCATGCACTCCGGCGGGCCGTGCATGCAGTCTACGCCGTCGTTCTCGGTCGGGCGCCCGAGGAAGGTGAGTGTGAAGTCGACCTTGGAGCTGATGCGCTCCATGGCAGGGAGGACGAGTTCGCGGAGGCAGGCCTGGTAGAAGTGTTAGCTTGCGCGTGGAGGTACTTATAGGAATACATACCCTTGTGTCTGGACATTTGCTCATGACGTGCGCTTCGAGTGGGACTAACTTCCCCACCTTCTCGACCACAGCTGGAGCTGCATCATTGCTCGTTTGGTGATGGCATGCCGTAGACGTGAAACCTCTGAAGTCAAATACCCTCGTAGTCATGGTAAACGCGAAATACAAAACCACAGCGACCGTAAGGGCGACCGCGAACGGCCTGTTCCTGGCCGAACCTGCGCCGCGGGCCTGTATCTGCGACTGAACACCCATATTATTCGCTGTTTGAAGCCGTGAAAAGGAAGTTTGCGTCGAAGACGGCGCAGAATTAGAGTCTGTTGGATGCGGGGAATTGAAAGGCTGGTCTCGTTTAGAATCGGCAAGTGGAGCGCTGGTGCTTTCGCTGGCGTGCTCCATCTTCTCAGAGAAGCGCTCTGGTATTATTGAGGGGTTAGACATCGCGAGGATGGGCTATTATGATGTTGGAGATGGACCATGAGGGTTGTACTGATGATGTTCGTCCGACGGTCTCGGAAATGTAACCTTGGACGTAACAAGGCTGTAGCCGCGTGGTGGCTGGCTCGAGGTTGGTGGGCACTCGTCCGTGACAAGACGCGAGGCTGAGGAAGGTACGACCGACCATCCCTCGCACCTTCCCCTTCCTGCCAACATACGAATAGACAAATAGCAGGAAGGTGCAAGGGTCGCTAGCCGTGCCTTCCTCGACTAAATCCATGAGGCACGATATAAATATGACATCCAAAGTACAAAGACAGCTAGATGAGTCTACAATTATGATTTTCCCGAGATTCTGTCCGTCCCAGCCGTCGCTACTTGTAGTACAGTACATATATCCCTTACACCTAATGATACCCATTCGTCCCACTGGCCGCTACAATCCGGTCCAGTTCTTCCTTCCTCTCCCGATACAACTCCTGTGCTTCCCTCTCCCTCGTGGTAATAAATCCAACTTCGGCCCTCAGTCCCTCCAGTCGCGACGCAATAGCGGCTTCCTCTCCAATTTGCAGGGTGCGGAATGCATCCAATGAGTTCGTTGCGGTGCCTAGCGCCTCTGTCGCCTCGGATATCTTCTGGCGCAACATCTTTTGTCGCTTCTGGTATCCTCCCAAGTGCAGCGCGAGCTTCTTCTCGAGCTTGTTACCGCGCTCGGCGGTGGTGGTGATTTCGCTCTGGACGGCCTGCTAATATGTTAGTTTCGGAGAATGGGAGAGTAGACACGGGATTAGATGTCAGGGTACTTACGTCGAATGCTTGCATCAGCAGCTCCCGCTCAGTAGGATCCTCGTCTTCGTAATCGACAAGTGCAGGCGCCAGTGCTGAGCGGTGTAGCTCATTCCACGTCTTGTCGAATATCTCGGCGCCGACGGCAGAACCGTCGCGAGAAGACTCCACAGCAATCGCCAGCCTTGCCTGCGCGAGCGCATCATCCTCGAACAAATCAAGCTTCTTCGGTTGGCCTTTGAGTCTCAAGCCCGGAGCTGGGTGCTTCGCGGCATCGTTTCCGATGAGGAGTGACATCTCCCGTGCAATGCTTGCTTGAATGGGGTCGGAAATCGCAGACACTTCCTTCAGAATCGCATCTATGTCTACCAGGGCAGGACGAGGGAGTCCTCTCCGGAGAACTTGCGTCTGGCGCTTGCGCTCGAGGAGCTCCTGCGCTTCTCTGATCTGCTTGTTCCTCCTGTCCCTGATTTCCGCATCTTCCTCTGATACCTCCACTCGTGCGGCCTCTTGTTGCTCTTCAGGAAGCTCGAGCTCCCACTCTGTGTCTTTCGGTTTTGGTAGGGAGGCTAGGCCTTGCTTAAGTTGATGCTTCAGTGCCATCTCGCGGAGTTTCATATCCCGCGGCGTGGCGCTGACGAGTTCCATGTCGCCGTCGGTGTTGATGGCAAAGTTGTCTCGCATCGGCGTTTGCCCAACCCCTGGTGTGCGCATGGGTGTTTCCCAAATACCAGCCCCCCCGCGAAATGGCGTGGCCATAGGATTAGGTGTTTCTATTTGACTTTTGCGGGGAGCGACGCTTTCAAAGCCAGTGCTGCCAGCGCCTTCGTATAGTGGCGTATTCTCGCCACCGAGCAGCGACGATTTAGTTTCGGTCAAGGCCCGAATATTCTTGATCTCGTTCGCGATACGATCTTCCTGGGCTGGGGCTCGAGGTGTCCGGATCGGAGCCCCTGTGTTAATCGTACTGTATGACCCCACGAGACCTCTCGTTGCGTCGTTCTCGCTGGCACGCGCCATCTGGTTTGCGCGTTCTCCAATCATGCCCATCTTCACAATCTCCTCCAACTCACCCTCCCCAACCTGTGGCGAGGGTAGAACGAGAGCACGTCTCTTGCTGCTCTGCTCAGCCTCTCGTATTTTTTGCATTTGTCCGGCCTTAATGGCGGCTTGGTATGATGCGGATGGCGCATCTTTTTCGGTCTTCTTTCGCTTACGGTCTGGGTCCTCATCCGCGTCACCTTTCCGCTTGTTCGCAAGTTGTTGTTTTCGAGGATCGAATGATTCCCTTTGCTTTTCGTTGATCGCCGCCTCTTCGCCGGTGTCGTAGAATCCAGGGGCAGCCTTCTTTTCAAATGGGATGTCGGCGTTGTAGTCCATCTGCCCCTTCTTTCGGCTGACAACCTTGACGTTGATTCCAGCATTCTTGAGTTCGCGACGCTTTTGAAGCACAGCTAGTCTCCGAGACTCCTCTAGCTGACGCTCTCTAGCCTTCCTCTTGGCCTTCTTTCCCTGTGTATTCGCCAAACGAGCACGCGCCTCGCTCAGCATCTCCTTTTCGTCCTCATCTAGATCTATCGTGTCGGGCCTGGCAGGTTTCGATTCTGGGTCGGGGTCCACCTCGCCCGGTCGTAACTTTCGTACATCGTCCGCTGATGGCGCTTGCGCTTCACCACCAACCCCAGTGAGTCCCAAATCTCCAGCCTCTCTCTGTTCCGCTTCGTCGAGTAGTTTCTGGTATCGTTCCAAACACTGATTCGCGGTTCTGCCGACGAGAGGAGCGAGCGTGCGCCATTGTGTCGGCATAAGCTTCGCCAGATGTAAGAGCTTCTCGTCTTCCTCCTTGCTCCATTCGACTTTCCTGATGCCGGGATCGAGCCATTCGCTCCACCGCGCTTTACATTGCTTTGGCGTCTTCCTGGCCAGCAGCGACGAGACTCGCGCCCATTGCTGTAATCCGTACTTTGACTATTATGAACGATTAGCTGACAAACGTTAAGGATGAGATGTTTATACCCACCACACTGGCCTTGAGAATCTCGTCTTCGACGTTCGTCCATACTCCTCCCTTGACGACAGGCATCGTGACGGTGGCGGTTGAGATATGGGCGGATGGGGGCGTGGAAGAGGAAGTCGAGTCGTTGACCTCATCTAGCCTTATCACCAAAATATCAAGTCGCGGAACCTTAGCGCGACGGGTATAATCACGTGAGCGTCAAATGCGGACTAGCAAAATTCGCCCGATTTAGCTTTTTCTGGGGTAATGGCACGTGATATATATCCTCTCCTCGTGTGATTCTAGCCCTGAGATTCAGGCAGAATCAGGCAACAACATCCTGAAACCCGTGATGTATTATAGTAGTTTCGTACGTAGAATAGCCTTCGGGGCCACGGCATAAGTAAAGGCCGTAGCCCCATAGAATTCTACAAGTTTGGTTCGCGCTCGGAAATCACACTCGCCAACCATGAATGCCTACAATTACTCTACTCTTGCCTTTCTATATAACATGCTTACGGAAAAATTTCTAATATGATAATCATTGTTTTTAGTGGGCAGGGCATCTCTATTTTCAGCTGCAGTTGCTATCCTCTGAAGAATCCATGACAGGCTCCCGAAACAGATACCCATTGGAACGATGCGGATGAGGAGGATGGCACTACAAAGTCTGTGGTGAGGCTGTACTGCAGTTTTAAATAATGGGATTGCCCTCTTCGATCAATTTCCGGCTATATGATTTATCAGGATGCCCCCTACTATAATACTTACAGCCGCTAGCAATTATTGATTAGCTTTTCGTTCGCACCTTCCATAGACTCATAAAACAGTCATTGAGTTCTACGAGTTGTCCCACAATCCCTACTCTTCAAGGTCCACGATATTTTCTCATATCTTGTTGTTTACTCTAACTTTTCATTGGACATTTACTTCGACGATCACGAAAAAAGATTGCATCATCGCCACGGCCTCTGGAAAATGCCGCAATGGATCGATTATATAATGTTTCAATTAATCATTCTACCTCTATACACCTTGATGCTGTTGCTGAAGCAACTTTACAGCCTTGTTGGCGGGAGCAGGTCAGCAGTGGCTCGTCAGTAGGCATAATTCGGGTCAACCACGGGTCTACCCCGCCAACTACCCCACCATCATTACACGCCTTTGCCGACGTCAGCACCGAGGTTGTAAGCACAAGTTCAACCTTCTTTGCTTGAAATGGGCAAAAAGGGGTCAATTACGAAGGTCAAGTTACGCAATGATTGGAGCTATTCAAGCCGTTTGTGCGGCTTAGGTCAGATAAGCCTTCCCCGCCTTCAAAGCTTCCATCGATCCGCAGCGGGGCATATCACCAACCACAAGATAATAAGGGGTTATATAGCCCAGACTACTCCCGATTTCTCCCTTGAAACTCTTGTTTCTCTTACTATACAATATTTAGCAAAATGGCTGCAGTAACTAATGATAGCTCCAAGAAGGAGTTCAACTTCACTACATTCCACAATGTCATAAATGGAGAGTTGAAGACCACCGAAACCACCCGCCATGCCATCAGCCCCCACACCAAGAAGCCCCTGGCTGAAGTTCCTCTCTCTAAATCCAAGGATGTTGACGACGCAGTTGCAGCTGCGCGTGCTGCCTTCCCTAAGTGGAAGAAGACCAGCTTCGAGGAACGCGCTAGAGCTCTGAACGGGCTTGCAGCAACTATTTACGAATACCAACAGGAATTTGTCAAGCTCAACGGCTACGAGCTGGGAGCACCGGTTTCAATCGCCGAAATCCTTGTCCACATGGGCGCCGGATGGCTGTCTGAGACTGCGAAGCTCCATCCCAAGGACGAAGTTGTTGAGGACACCCCAGAACGCGAAGTCATCGTCCGCTACGTACCCCTTGGTGTTGCTGTTGGAATTGTGCCCTGGAACCTACCTCTTCACTGCACATCCGCCAAGATAGCGGCCGCCGTCATCGCTGGCAACTGCATCATCATCAAGCCCTCTCCATTTACACCATACTCTGGCCTCAAGCTTGTCTAGATGGCCCAGAAATTCTTCCCTCCTGGAGTCGTCCAAGTCCTTAGTGGCGACGACAGCCTCGGTCAACTGTTGACCGAGCACCCAGGTGTAGATAAAATCTCTTTCACTGGCTCCACTGCCACCGGAAAGAAGGTCATGGAGTCGGCCTCCAAGTCCCTAAAGAGAGTCACGCTCGAACTTGGTGGAAACGACGCAGCCATCATTACTAAGAATATCGACGTTGCCACGATTGCTCCCGCGCTCGCTGGCGTTATATTCAGCCACTCGTCTCAAGTGTGCCTTGCTATCAAGAGGCTCTATGTTCACGAAAGCATTTTTGAGGAGTTCCGTGATGCCTTGGTAGCTGCCGTCAAGACATTCAAGCTTGGCGAGGGCGTTGGCGAGGGCGAGAATGACCCAACTGTGACTATCGGGCCAGTCCAGAACGAGATGCAGTATGAGCGTGTCAAGGGATTTTTCAATGATATCGAGAAGGAAGGATGGAAGGTGGCCGTTGGTGGCAAGATTGACGAGAGCCCTGGTTACTTCATTAACCCCACTATCATTGATAGGCCTAAGGAGGACTCGCGGATTGTGGTTGAGGAGCCATTTGGTAAGGGATTCTTTTACACTCTTGGAGTATTAACATAGCTCAGTACTAACTAGCACAGGCCCAATTCTCCCAATCTTATCGTGGTCCGATGAGGACGATGTCATTGCTCGCGCGAACAACACCAGGATGGGTCTTGGGGGGTCTGTGTGGACCACTGATTTGGTTGAGGCGCGCCGCATTGCAGAGCAAATGGAGGCGGGATCCGTGTGGGTTAACTCCCACATGGAAGTCACCCCGAATTACCCATTCGGGGGACAAAAGGACAGTGGCATCGGCTACGAGAATGGCCTGGGCGGAGTCAAGGCCTACTGTAACGTGCAGACTCTGTACTTGAAAAAGAAGTAGTCCATAGGGATAGCTAAAATACAGATTGAGAATTAAATCACATTTTTACATCATTTCAAAGAAATTTAATAATATATAATTGATATATCCTCGCCAGCTAACTCAGCTTCCCAGTGTGCAACGTGTGGGAACCAGACGCTGTGCTCTCGTCCGACCGGATGTGCATGATCTCCATGATATCTCAAACTTGACAGAGAGATTTTCAACGACAGAGCCAGTTATAATTTCGAGTCATTTACAAATTTACTTGGGCTGCGAAGAAGCTCATATGCTTGATCAACCATTTCCCGCACAATGTCTCCGGCAGGTTGGTTCAACTGTGTAACGAGACCACCCACATATCCCATAGGCCTAAACATATTCGGTCAGCAAGCATTCTTCTACAATATGGCGCTGTAATAGGGTAACATGCATAAAGGTAGTTTGGTCCTCGATCTCTTCCGTCGACTTTCCCTCCTTATCATACTTCTCAAGCTCCCACTGAAGAGGCACAATCCCCTTTCCGAGAAGCTCTTTAATCTCCCCCTGACGATTCTCTTCCCAGTTCTTAATATACGGCGTGGCATAGTGCCTCACCGGGCGTCCCGTAAAGATCGTCGTCTTGATAACCTGGTCGAAGCCCGCCTGGACAAGAGTCTTCTTGTTGTGCTCCGACGCTCCCGACTCCTTAGAAGCTACAAACCGCGTACCCACCCACACAGCACTCGCACCCAGCATCAACGCCGACGCCAAACTGCGTCCATCAAAGACACCGCCCCCAGCAGCGAGGTAGACAGGCTGGCCGGTCAACGGAGACCTGTACGATTTAATTGCGTCGGCGACAGCAGGGATGAGAACGCTGAAGGGGATATTGCCGGTGTGTCCGCCCGCCTCGCCACCCTGGGCGACGATGATATCGGCGCCGATCTGGCAGGCCTTGTGGGCGTGTTTGGGATGGCCGACCATGTTGGCGTAGAGGACACCGGCTTTGTGGAGTTTCTCGACGACGGCTTTGGGGGGGACGCCGACGGCACAGACGAAGACTTTGGCGCCACCTTCGATGATAACATCGATGAGCTCGTTCAGCTTGCCTTTTGCGTAGTCAACCTGGTTACTATGTTAGAAGGTGTCCAGTTTAATAGGTTGGCCTAGACGCATTTACGTTGGTTTTCCGAGCGTTTCCGCCGACTTGAGGGATGAGGAGGTCGACTCCGAATGGGGCGTTCTTGTCTACCAGGAGGCTCTAGATGAGTATTAGAATGATAATCAAGTGCCAATTCAAGTGAAACCAGCCTTGAGCTCTTCGATCATCTCCTTCAACTGGTTTGGTGAATATCCAACCCCGCCAATGACCCCAAGTCCACCAGCATTGGAGACCGCGGCTGCCAACGGCGCTCCTGAGGTCTTCCCCATCCCGGCTAGGAATATGGGGTGCTGAATATTCAGCAGCTTCGTGAGGGGCGTGACGAGCGACATTTTGGTTTACGCTTAAAGGATAATAATAAGAGTTACGGTGGTTACAGGTGTTTAGTTCTGTATTTGGACATTGTGAGGGGGAGCTCCCAAGGTAGATGGTATATATATGGCTACTCGACGGGTGTTTTAATATGGGGTAACGATCCTCTTGCCGAGTTGGTCGCATTGCTAGGATTAACTGAGTCCACCCAAGCTGCCACAGAGTTTATTGGGTGAACCTCGGAACGCGGGGAAGTTTCACATGGACCCTCAGCGGGGACACAACCAGAACAATGGGATGTTATCAACACATTTCAGTACCAAATTGGACAAAATGAATAGCTTATGGTTTATCTATCTGATACACTTCCTACGATTAAACGACAACGCTCTCGAAAATCGTGGTTTTTACAGCTTGCTCGGCACCCACTCCGGCTTCTTCTTCTGCGCGAACGCAACCAGCCCGATTTTCATATTCGGGGCAGTGCCCAGCTGGTAATCATATCTATTCGCCGTAATCTGTGTGGCTCTCTCAACACTGCCTGTCTCCCATGCCTCACGCAGTCCGCTTCTTGTCACGATGATGGCGTCGGGTGAGAGGTTCGAAATCTTCGCGGCGAGCTCCAAGCTCTCTTCCATGAGAGTGCTAGGAGACTTTGCTACCCTGTTGATGAGGCTGAATTTCAAAGCTTCCTCAGCCGTAAGTCGGCGACCTGTCATCGCAATCTCTGAAGCAATTTGAAGGCCACAGTTGCGGACGACACGGGGCAGTCCACCGGCAGCGGCGTACAGGCCGACTGACGCTTCTGGTAGTCCAAACGACGCAGTTGGAGAAGCCACAACAAGATCACTATCTACTCGTTAGCTTTTGCATCAAGTACATAATGAGGTTCCTAACCAGTTAAGCGTGATCTCGAACCCTCCTCCCAGCGCGAACCCATTAACAGCAGCAATAATCGGCTTCTTCCCAATCCTCCTGCTCACTCCCGCAAACCCTCCCGGTGGGTGCTTCAGGAACGAAGTCGGTGGCCGGTCCACCTTGAACCGGGCCTGCTCGATGAGATCCTGCCCAGCGCAGAAGGCCTTCGGGCCCGCCCCGGTAATAATTGCGACGCGAAGGCTGGGCTCATGGTCGAACCATTGGAAGAACGCGTCCATATCCCAGTGACCCTGCGCGTGTATGCAGTTCATGACTTTTGGGCGGTTTATTGTGAGGAGGACAACATGTTGAGCTGGGTAGCTCACAAGGTACGCCTCAGAGGTTGGAGGTTGGGATTGTAAGGTTGCCATGGTTAATTGAGGAAGGTGGTTGAGGTATCGATGAGTATGATGTTGGAAGAGTTGAAGCAGACACCGATTCTAGAATTCAAGACAATGAATTGGCGATACTGGTTGGTCTTGAAGCTCCTCCCTCGGTAATAGCTTTCGATGTGATGGGCCTTGGCACGCATTCACTCCTCGGCTCGGCTGGATCTCACCCCAATACCCCGCACAACGGTCCGGCCCCACGCAATTTCCCCACAGTTGGGATTCTGGGGACTCATAAGACCCCTGACATCTACGCCATTTATCTGATTCAAGTTGATAACTATGAGATATAATAACGAAAATGCATGTGGGTTATTCAATTTATTCCTCTAGGGATTTCGGGATAAGGGGTACTCATCGTTACGAAAACCATGATTTTGACGAGGCTACCTGTGTGCTATGGTCGTGAGAAACTACAATGGCAAGAAAAGGAAATGATATCGAAGTTTACCCTCGCTCCGCGCCAAAATTGATACGAGACGGGTCAATGAATTTTAAAAATCAAGCGCTTGTATTGAATGTAATTCTGGTGTAAGATTAGGTGTTTGACTGCAAGTCGACCAATTCCTAGGAAACTGCCCTCATAATCGCGATGGCAAACTCCCCATAGCGCCGATTTCCACCAACTCCCGCTGAGCTGTTCATACCAGGCAAATAATGAACGAGTCTCTGCAAGACAAGTAGACCACTGTCACCGAAACTTTGATTGGGCAGTTCATCAAACGCCGCTCTCGTAACCATGACGCCAACCTCTCGATAATGCCCACTTCCACCAACTCCCGTGACGCTGTTCACACCAAGCAATGAGCAGACAAGCAAGAAAGACACAACCACCGCAACAAACATTTAGCAGCCCTCGTAACTTGACAACAATCGAGATCCCTCCAACGCTGCGCTCGGTTTTTTCTATACTCCTAGCCATAGAAGGCCTCCCGACGGCAATTCTATTTAGACTGGTCGTCGCGCCTGGAATCCTGGCCAACGAATAGACTTGGCACAAAGGCTTCCTCATTTGCGGCAGCGGAATCCAAGGGTGATCTACCCTCGATATCCAAGATGTCCAAACTAGCTCCATGATCAATGAGCAGCTTCGCTCTAACTAAATCGTCCCGTCTCCAAACTAGCTCATATGGAGTATGTCCTGATTCGTCCTCTGGTATGACTGATATTCCCTGGCTAAGGAGGCGTAGATCCGTTGTGGCCAAACCCTTCCTCTTACTACATCATGTAATGCAGTAAACCCCAATTTATTCTGCAAGTTGGCCAACGCGCCATGGTCAAGAAGGAGCTTCATCATGGCTGGTTCAGTATGATCTAGCACTAGATGGAGACAAGTTTGTCCACGATCGTCTTGCTCGTTGACCTCTGCGCCATTGTTAATGAGCAATTCCACCGTGTCCAAAACACCAAAAACTACAGCGTGGTGTAAGAGGTTCCTGAAGACTTCTTCGCCGGGTTCCGCACTGATTCGTGCACCATGGTCGAGGAGAAGCTTAGCTATGCCTGGATCCGAATGCTCTACAGCCCTGAACAAGGGGGTTATTCCCATGTTGTCTTGTATGTTGACCAAAGCGCCGTGGTCGAGGAGCAGCTTTGCTATGTCTAGATCCGGCCGTTCTATTGGATCTGGAAATATTGCGCATGGATCTGGCTGCTCTACAGCCCTAAACAAAGGAGTTATCCCCAATTCGTCTCGTATGTTGACAGGCGCGCCATGGTCGAGAAGTAGCTTTACAGTAGATAGACTGCATTCTGCGGCGGCAGTATGTAAAGGGGTTGCTGAATGGATATCCATCGCTTCAAGGTCTGCACCATTCTCAAGCAAAAAGTTTATCATGGAAATGCCGGCTTCGCTGCTTCTCAAACAGGCAAAATGAAGAGGGGCTCCGTAATAATCGCATATTTCCCAGGTGGCGGTTTTACCACAGAAATTGATATCGGCCCCGTGATCAAGCAGGAGCGTAGCCATGTCCAGATCGCCTTGGTTTGCAGCAATATGCAATGGAGTTGCTACGCGGACATTTGAATCGTCCACGTCCGCTCCATTCTCAAGTAGGAACTTCGCCACGGCAATATCACCCCTCTCTGCTGCTGCATGCAGTGGTGTCCCCCACTGGCCAGGTGAATCGTCCACGTCAACTCCATCGTCAAGGAGTAACTTAGCCATAATCTCGCTGTGGGCAAAATGTAAGGGCCCAACTGGGGTTTGTGGCAGCAATTCTGAATCGGTAATATAAAATCCTTTAATCTCTGCCGCGTCTACGCCAAACTCGAGCAATAGCCTGACTCCTGTTTCATTATCGTTGTCGACGCACCATATCAATGCCGACCCCGAGTAGAACCCGACGTTATGCTCATATAGAAACGAGAGGAGAAGTTCGTAGTTTCGTGCACTGGTCCTCATAAGTGAAGAAATGTCCTTTTCTTCATATAATTGCTCAGCAATCAAAAGGATTATCTCAGACGGCAGTGTCGAGAACGACATCTTTGAGAAACTGGCCAACGAGAACGGTAAAGGGTTGTGAAGGGTTGAGGGGTGTTGTGGAGAAGGAGTGATGAGCTGTGCTTGCGAGTTTCGAGTACAAGCTTTGGTGCATTTTTTTGGGTCATTTGGTGACTAGACTATGATTGCTCAGGTTTTATATCCTAGAGCGTAGATATTGAAGTGTAAAAAATAACTGACTGCGAGGTTGAATGTTGGGGTTGTAATCGTGGGTGGAAGCGGAGTGCGAGAAATGTTGAAGCGAATGCGTCTGCGACCACCAAATATTACAGGTACTTTTACATAGTAAATTATATGTAACGTGACTTAAGGTTGTAAAAATATAAGAATATAATAGAATTCTTTTCTTTTAAAACACATATAAACTACCCTAAATGCTCTATCACTATTCTAAAAATTAAACAGATAATATATATATATATAATACTACTTATACTAGAAGTAATTAAATTTTATATAGTTATGATGTAGAATGTCGCAGACGCACGCACTCCGCTTCAACATTTCTTGTAGACGCACTCCACTTCCACCCACGATTATTGGCAAACGGGGACAAAAACGATCAATCAACAAAGAAATGACGATTAACGCATTCCATATCACGCTGAATTATCCATGAGCTGTCACGTGGATTTATTCCTTCTTCTCGGATGAGAAGGTGAATCTGATCTAGAAATGAAGTGAATTGTTATTTATAGAGGGAATAGAGGTGTATCCTCATGTGGTAAAGTTAGGCTGGGATTTACTGCCTCGTATATTAGGCCACAATAAAACGAGATATCACCGACATGCGTTTGCTTTTACGAACAGACCAACAATGGATCTGGACGAATTCATAAATTGAAAGGCTTCCATTTTACCAGGTTGGCGTATTATTAATTGGCAAGGGCGTGCGTTATTTTACCTAGGTCACGAGTTATGAATTCTAATAAGAATATATACAAAAAGGACGTCGACTTCACAGAGTTGGCGTCCCAAGATGCCGACTTTAAGAACATGTAAGTGTGTTTCTATTACTCTATTTCGGTTGCAATACTTGATTTTAAAGCATTCCAACTATTTCAAATATCCCCATACTGAAGCCTCTCTCTCTCAGCCTAAAACCAAACGGCCAAGTTGATTTCAGCGACCCCGAATCCGTCCAACAACTCACCAAGTCCCTCCTAAAACGAGACTTTGGCCTAAAGCTCGACCTCCCACCTGACAGACTATGTCCCGCAGTTCGTCCCCTCCTCTCCCTAATCCCACACTTCTCTTCCATACTCACAAAACCCAGGTCCCAAACCGCCTCAACTACCTCCTCTGGATCCAAGATCTCCTCGACACCAGCACCCCCACCCCCTCTCTCGACGACACCCATGACCCCACCCGCCCTGTCATCGGCCTCGACGTTGGTACGGGAGCAAGCGCCATCTACCCCCTTCTCGGCTGCTCGCACTACCCGAGCTGGCGCTTCGCTTGCACTGGTATCTCTCCCGTCTAACCCAATTTTTCCATATCACGAGGAACCTAACAAACGCAGAAACCGACCCCCACAGCTTTGCCTTTTCCCGCCAGAATATCAACCAAAACAACCTCTCAAACCGTATTCGGCTCCTCCAAACAGACCCAGACGGACCCCTTCTCCCACTCGACCATTTGGGACTAGACACGTAACTCCCCCTTCACTCAGATCTCAGGCGTAGAAAACTAACCTTTAACTAAGAATCGACTTCACCCTCACCAACCCCCCCTTCTTTACCTCCCCCTCCGACCTGCTCGCCTCCGCCACCCTGAAATCTCGCCCTCCATCCAGCGTCTGCACAGGCGCACCGTCGGAAATGGTCACTCCCGGCGGTGAAACCGCGTTCGTCGCTCGCATGATTGCTGAGTCTGTCCCGCTGGGTGAGCGTGTACAGTGGTTTACGGCGCAGCTGGGGAAGTTGGGGAGCGTAGCTACTGTGGTTAAGGACTTGAAAGAAAGGGGGGTGAAGAATTGGGCGGTGGGGGAGTTAGTCCAGGGACGGACGAAGAGGTGGGTTGTCGGCTGGAGTTGGGCCGGGTGGAGGCCTGCGATTAGAGTGGCTAGAGGGGCAGTGGGTGTGGCGGGAGGGGATCTGCCGTTTCCTAGTGAGGCAGTAGCTGTCAAGGTTGTAGTGGAGGCCGGGGAGGTAGGGAGGAGGGTTGATGAGGCGGTGGGGGGGTTAGGGGGGAGGTGGAAGTGGGATGCGGATAGTGGGGTGGGAGTAGGGTTTGTGGCGAGGAATACGTGGTCGAGAGCTGCAAGGAGGAAGGGAGGGGGTATGGAGGAGGAGGGGGATGAAATGGCGTTTGGGTTTAGGATTTATGTGAGGGAGGTACCTGGGAATGGGGAGAAGTCAGCAGAGACGGAGGTTGTGGTGAGATGGCTGAAAGGGGATGATAGTGTATTGTTTGAGAGCTTTTGCGGGATGGTAAAGAGGAAGGTGGAGGCACAGTAGCGTCCATGGTGGTTTGTTGCTAGGCATATACGGAGGGAATATCAATCCCACACTTATTCACAGAAGCTAAAACTGGCAAAATTCTTCTCGGGAATCTGAATTCTTGGTTTGCAAAAGAATAAAAGCCTCGACTAGGAGATATTTATTACAGAGATGGTTAAATGCAGTTTCCAAGGAGCAGTGGGGTTATTGTTGTTGTTGATAATTTATAACTTTACATTGATTTTTTTTTAGGAGAAAAACTAGAGAATAAAATTTAACAAAACAAACTTTTATATTTAACAACAGCTCTTCTACCACGATAGATTAAAAATAAAATAAATAATATCTAGAATCAAATAATAGCTCTATATCTTGCATTCGCACTCGTAATCCCCCCCTGACCAGAAAATCGGCCTCAGGGGTAATCTCATGCCACGATTCTTAACACTCGTGGAGCCCCCAAAACCTCACATGGAATTGCTGAACCGCTAACCAGATTACTACAAGTTCACCGGCACATACAGTTCCCAAGAAGTCTGCCATTTCAAAGTGTTGGATCGCAACCCATAAGAACCCTCGTGGCAAGACAATAGATTCCTATAGGCCATATCTATTTCTATCAAGCACTACTATATCAAGGTTCCACTGCACAACCATCACCTCAACCTGCATCCACCTCTCCGCCCCCAAACCAGCTCAAACAAACAAGCTTCCCCTCATATTGATACCCCTCCACTGAGCAAAAACAAGAACAAACATGCAGCTACGACCCAAACCAACGCGACTCCACATGACCGAACACGCCGACCACCACAGCTCACCCCGCTCCATCACGACAACGTGCAACACCGGCACCGCATTTGCAACTTCAGCTACCACGAAACAATGGTTGGTGATACGAGGGCGTTAACTGCCCGGAGACCCGGCGATGAGGGTAGGAGTAAATTGTCTGTCAAGGCCCTATCGAGTCTTATCAAGTCCTACCTGGTACTATCAAGTCCTATCTGGTATTATAAAGTCCTGTCGAGTATCATCAAGTCCCACCAGTCCCATCAACTCTTCAGTTCCAGTAGCACTGCCGTGCTACCGCTCAGTCCCAAGCGTAAGGAACACACATTACATCAGCACCTCAGCACCCTCACACAATCCCCTCCAGCCCTCCGGCAGCAGATCCGACCCTCATCCCCGGAACTCACACAGCAGAACAGACCGACAGCTTACATTACAAACCATTCCTCGCACAGCAGAACGCCCCGACAGCGGCACTTTCTGCCGAGACCAACGGAGGAGGGGAGGGCAAGATAGGGTGTGATTCAGCGCTGCGAACACCAACGCCACCGAAAGTGTCTTTCCGGCGAAGTCTGGTGTGTGACGGGAGTAGTGTGTCGGGATTTGAACTTGGGGACGCCGGTGTGCTACGAGGGGAGCTAGGAAGGAGGGGTTTCAAAGGGCAGACGGGGGGTTCCACCTCCTTATCTTATCATCATACCTTATATCCTGCCTAATACATGACCACCACCCGCAATTTAGCTTCTTGACTTGCCCAAATGCCGGGCTTAGCTCTCTGGCATTAGGGGTTGAGCATGTGGAGACGTCTTGTCAGCTTCCCGAAACAGAAGGTAAATCGTGCAGGGTCGACCGCTACGTCGATATGTCATATACTACGGTAATCCAAGTACTTGTTGAAGGGCAGTGGCTGCGAATATATATATATATATATATATATAGACTTTAGTCGACTTTCCGATCTGTTCCTTACTCCTCAGCCGTCGTTATGAAGTTCGCATCTTTGTGCTATATCGCGGCCCTCGCACCACTTTTGTCATCGGCATGTCTTCTCCCTGAGGAGCGCGCAGGGTTACCGAGGAAGGTACCATTGTTACGCCGCCAATCTAACGGCATTGCAATTGGGACGGGTGATCGTTATAGTGGAGGTACTATAGCACCGCGGGGTGTGGGATCACAGACTGTTACGTTGACCTCGCTGTTAAACGTCGACGAGATTGCCTCCGGCTTGAAAGGTCTCGCAAGCATTTACGGAATCTCAACTTTCACGACTCCGTATACTACCTATAACGGGGCAACCATCTCTAACGGTAAAGTTGGAGGCAATGGAACATGCAACAATGCGTACCGTGTTTACTTAAACTCTTCAATTCATGCACGAGAGCGAGGTGCTTCGGATGGTCTACTGTTCTTTATTGGGGACCTCCTCTACGCCAACAAGAACAACGTCGGCTTGAATTTCGGCTCTAAGTCCTATATACTGTCGCCCAAGTGAAGACGGCCTTGTCAACTGGCATAGTTTTCATACCCCTGAGCAACCCCGACGGAGTTGCCTATGATCAGTCTTCCAACAGTTGCTGGCGCAAGAACCGCAACCCCGCATCGTCAGGGGGCTCTGCATCCTCCATAGGCGTGGATTTGAATCGGAATTTTGACTTTATATGGGATTTGACTTGGTGGGCATCAAGCGTGAGGAGTGAGGTCGCCTCCACCAGCCCTTCCTCTGAAGTATTCCACGGTAATTAACTTCACGTTTTCTCTCTTGGTTCCCAGCTAATTTTCGACTCTCAGGTACTGCAGCGTTTTCTGAACCTGAGACGAAAAGCATCAAATGGGTCATGGATACCTTTAGCAAAGTCCGTTGGTTCATCGATCTTCACTCGTATGCTGGGGACGTCCTGTACAGCTGGGGTAGAAAACCAGTCAAAGACCTCCACCATGAATTTCCTGAACTCTGCATACAACAGTGTTCGGGGCATCTTGAGCGACACTCCAGGCACTAATGGCAGATATGGCGAGTACACCCCAGCAGCTGAGAACACCGACAACATCAAAGCTGCAACACGTATTGGTAGTGCCATGAGCACCACTGCTGCGCGCACCTATTCTGTGATCCTAGCTGCGGGCTTGTATCCAACTTCGGGGGCGAGCGATGATTACTCGTACTCGCGTCACTTTGCCGATACTTCCAAGAACCTCATCCATGGATATACGGTCGAGTTTGGCTTTGGAAACTCAGCTGCCTCGTGCCCGTTCTACCCGACTCAAGCGCAGCACAATTCGAATATTAAGGAGATTGGAGCCGGGTTCATGGAGTTGCTCTTGGCGGCCGCAGAGATTGGCCTTGGCAAAACGACGGCTTGCTAGACAAAGCGAAGAGGTGGAGGGAAATTTTGTGGGCTTTGTTAGCTGCACTGTAGGAACACTATTATTGATCTCTGATCTTAATATATCGTACAATCTGTCCATTACTTAAGGGGTTCAACCGTAGTCGTAATGAAATGCTGATAACGGCAAGCGTAGTTTAGGGAGGTTTCGGCTCGAACTTTCGCAGGAAGGAGTACAGTAAGGAGAGGGTAAGCTGAGGGTAATTAGCGCCTAAGTAGAAGCAGCGAGCTTACTAACCGACCTTAGGACAAAGAAAAAATAAGTTGTGTTCAACTACCTATCTTAGCCTTATAAGGGTCTAGTCTAAGTGTGTGTATAAATAAAGCAGCGATAATTAGAAAGCAGTATACCTTTAAGACCTCCTTCTTATTATTACTATCTATAAGACAGCTATTCTCTTTATTAAGAAGAAGCATTAGTGTTGTTTTTAATTTCCTTCTATAAGGGATGAGTAATTAGAGGAGTTGAGGTTGGTGTGAAAGTTTCTTGTGAATAATAAATTTGCTGCCGCGTCCAACTCAGATGGAAAGTAAAAGGATGCTTGACTGTATTTAAACTCGAGAATCGAGAGGCTGGCAAAGCTCTGTGTGCACTAGATTCACCCATGTCTATTCTCCCAAAGCGCTTTGAACAACGACTCAGGGTCCTCTCTAAGCTTCTGCGGATTCCCTACTTCCACAATTCTGCCTTTGTCAACAACAACAACCACATCCGAGTTACCTATCGTCTCGAGTCTATGCGCTATCGCCAGGACCGTGCAATTCGCAAATTCTGATTTAAGAGCCTTTTGTACCTCCTCATCTGTCTGCTGATCAACGCTGCTAGTCGCCTCGTCCATCAGCACAACCTTGCTCTTATGTAGCAGTGCGCGCGCGAGGCAGAAGAGCTGCTGCTGCCCGTGCGAGAGACTTAAAGTGTCGAACTCTACATCGAGACCGCCTCTGGTGGTGATAACGTCACACATGTTTACTTTGATGAGGGCGGAGACCAGGTCATCGTCCGACTTAATGGATTTAAACGGATCAAGATTGTCGCGGACTGTGCCCGGAAGCTTCACGGGATCTTGGGGCAATGTCGTGAGGCGTGAGCGGGTTGTGTTGACAGGAATTGAGGAAAGATCAAGTCCGTCTATGTAAAGAGAGCCGGTTGGGGTTTCGAGAAGCCGAAGAATAGTAAGGAGGAGGGAGCTTTTACCACTACATTTATAGTTAATGTCTATCATGCTTGCAACGTCTGATAGTCTCTTACCTCCCTGTCCGTCCACAGATACCCACTTTTTGACCAGGCTTAATGCTCAGCGAAGCATCGCGGAGAACCGTTTCACTACTCAGTCTGCAAGGTGATTAGTTGATGTATCGAAAGATTCTCTACTCTGGAACTACTGAAACTTACTGGTACTTAGCAGTGACATTATCGAGCTCAATACCGCCTAATGAGGGCCAGTCCTTTGGTTGAGACGGCAAGTCTCCAGAATAATCCTTATCTTCTTTCGGCGTGTCTCGAAGAAAATCACGTAACCTAGCAGCAGCGCCCAGGGATGTTTCCAAATTTGTCCAGGAGTTGATAAGCCTTGACAGACTAGTATTAAAGCCTATAATGTTGATCATAGCTAGCCCTATTGCTCCACGACTTGTGGTATGGGTGAATTCGACCGCAAAGGCAACCTGCGCAACGACTATTAGCTGAGCCATCAATAGTGAAGGCACAATGAGAACGCAATGTTTCGACAGCTTTTGGTCCCAGGAGTCTAGTTTCTTACCAATACTGTAGCAATTCCAGCAACAAATAGATCCATAACAACTGCTAGCCATCTTTGAATGCAGAACAGGAGATAATACGGCTTCTGGGAGTCGTCAAGCAATCTGTGATTTTCCTTCAGAAAAGAAGGTCTCCAGCCAAATGCTCGAATTGTAACAACGCCATTCAGCGTCTCGGTGAAGTGTCTGTATAAGGGTGACTTCGCTTCGAGGTCAAGATGTCGCATCTGGCGAGATGTTCCTTTTCATTCTTGCCGTTAGTATATTCATGGCGGGGTATTAACCGATCCTGGTCAACATTTAATAGAGATGGAAATACACTCACGCAAGTAGATCTTCTGCAGAAAGTATAAAGGCACAAAGCAAAGAGGAATGACTGCTCCAACATATTGCGCGCCCGAAGCAATTAGTGCTGTCCCGGCGACCACGTCCAGAGAGTCAAGGGTTGTTTCAAAGAAGGCTATGGGGAGCTTCTGATCGAAAAGCGTCATATCTTGGCTGAAACGATTGAGCGTGATACCGCTATCTGTAGTGGTGAAAAACCACAAGGGTGCCTTGAGAACGGCGTCCAGAAGCAGCCAATGTAAGTGTGTCGCCGACTTTGGTATGATTACAACAAAGAACCACCAGACCACAAGGCCAGAGAATATTATCGCAGCCAGGCAGAACGAGATATAAGCTCCGCTGTAAATTCCACGATCTGTTTTGGTTCCACGCTCGGTCCAGATACGCAGCCAGATTTGGGGCATTCTGCTAATGAAAATATATGCAATGGCAAGGAAGACAAAAACCACTGCAAACAAGGTACCCACAGACTTGAGATAGAATTTGTACAATGATAGATCGCCAAGCTGTCTTTTCCAAGCGTCATCTTCAGTAGACATAGGAGAAATTTCCGAATCGGTAGTCGATATCTCCGGTTGCTCTTGATGTTCATTCTCTGTAGTAGGACTGAGACGGGCTTGTAATGCTAGCTCTTTGATATAGCCGTCACTCGCTTGAAGATGTGAAAGGCTTCCGCTCTGTCTAATCCTTCCAGTCTTGTCAAGAACAATAATATAGTCGGAAGAAGGTAAGAAGGAAACTAAGAGGTTTTTTTTAGATGAGTTCAACATTGGTTGAGATTTTTTCAGCAATTAAAGCACTGACCTGCATGGGTTGTAAGGATTACTGTCGTCCCACTTTGACGTAGGAGGCCGTCTGAGCCAAGTACACGGTCGAACACCGTCCTGGAAGTGGCAGGGTCAAGAGCACTAAATATATCGTCCAGAAGAACAATGGAATCTCGGGAATAGATAGCTCTCGCAAGTGCCTATAAACGTCAATAACTAGGCTGAGTAGGAGGTCTCTCCTTACTTACTACCCGTTGTTTCTGCCCTCCACTCAAGCTGATCCCGCCGCTACCAACCAAGGTCTTATCCCCCTTTGAGAACGATGCTATATCCTGCTGTAGGGAGCAGGCATTTATAACTAATGCGAACCAGTCCTGGTCAAATTCGCTCTGGCCAACAATGTTATCACGTACTGATAGGTTGCGCAGCCATGCAGTTTGGTAGCAATAGGCAATTGATCCTCGGGATTGTTGCACTCGAACGGTTCCGCATGAAATGGGTATCTCACCAAGGATCGCTTTTAGCATTGAAGACTTTCCGGATCCCACAGGTCCCACTATCATGGTAAGGCTGAACCTCTCAATGGATATTGAGATATCGCGGAGAACAGGCTCTGTTTTGTCTTTTATCGTAAAACTTGCATGCTCAAGTTCAATGATTGTGTTACCCGTCGAGTTAGCAAGACCTTTGGACGGAAGCTTTTGCGTTTCAACATTCGAAAAAGTGTATTCCGGCTGAGAGAAGACTTCAGCAGTAGATACAAACTCCGAGGAGGTTTTTCGCTCACTAGAGAGAGAAATATTACACCTTTCGTCCTTTTGCTGATCAGAGTTGAGGAATAGCTGGATGCGGTTGAAACAAGCAAGCGACGACACGAAAGTAGGATATGATCCCACAAGACTTGAAACAGGAAGTGCTACCAGGTTTACGATCGAGAGAGACGTAAATGCCTTCGACACCGTGAACCCTTCTGGACCCGTTTGGGTCCACAACACAGCAGCAAGCACGACAACTGCGGGAGTCATTTGATCCCCAAAATTGGCTGTTAAAACTGTTAGTCAAAGGTGAAGTAAGGGCTTGTCTAGGAATTGACGTATATAATCTTACTTATCAATATTATGCGAACAATGAACATTCTGAATTTCTTGGAACATTCCAGCTCAGCAACCCGAAGGTTCTGAATCAGTTCAGACATATAGTCGGTCAGACCCATCATCTTAAGTCCCTTGATTTGAGCAAGCATTGACGAGGTCGTCGAAACACGCTTTTCCACTCCACTATTCCACTCACCTCGAGCGGGACCAATACCTTCGGTGGAGTATGATGTAACAATGCTGCAAACTAATCGTGGTCAGCCTAACACCATTGAAGAAGGATCAATAAGTCTTCCTTACCTACAGCCGGAATAACGGCGACAAAACAGGCAGAGCCAATATAGAGCTGCAAGAGATAGACAGCTACACCAAGTTCAAATACATTAGCCCAAATCTCATGCATCTCCTTGATGCCGTCCGCGATGCCCTCAATATCAGTGCTCATAAGCGTGATTGCGGCTCCGTAATCGGCAGCAGCCGCGCTCAGCTCCATAGACTTCTGAAAGATTAAAGATGCGAGACCTCCTCGCAGTATTGTAATCAGCTGATAAATCAGATGATTATAAAGACACCTCGAGATCTGAGAACATTTGTTAACCAGCCTGTCCTGTTTTGAAGCATATATAACTTACAGCAATGCCCATATATACCAAAGCCGTAGCGCCAATCAATCCTCCTGCAATCCCACTAGATTCATCATTCGAGGTCTGGCCGACGAAGTCGATAACGCGGTTAACCAGAAACGGTTGAGCGAAGCTGAATCCCGCAAGGCATAAACGCGGTAGAATTGGGGCTATAAAAGCAACTTTGAAAGCCGACAAAGTCGAAGTGAGGAGCGAGTGCTTTGCGGACTTATTGCTCTTATCCCAAAAATAGCACAATTTCGACAGGAGTAGTTTGGAAGAAAACTTTTTGTCTATACTTCCGAGATCTCCGACTCCGAGGAGGGTTCGAAATCCTTTGAAAAACAACTGATTGATCCACCAGAAGATAGCGCGGTTCATCGGTCCGCTAGTTGATTCAACGGCCGAATCCTGTAATTTTGCTATCAACAGCGTATGCTTTGATAGCTCTTCAAGGAGTAGTAAGGTTAGTTTCGTTGCCAAGGTCGCCACAAACAGACCTGCTAGGGCCGTAGAGCCAATATTGTCTTGCAGGAACAAAGATCTCCCCTGAGCCAAATCGAGGAGAGTGGACAGAGCAAGATAAACGCTTAGAACGATCGAAGGCTTGATGGAGCGTTTGTGTTCGGCGTACACCAATGGCATAATGACGCACGAGTCTATCAGAGCCAATATGGCTGCAGCGAGCGTCACTCGATTTTGCAATTTTGAATGCATCGTCCATAAAGCCACGAGCGCCAATTGAAGACAGAACAGAATGGTAGAAGCAAACTAATGATAAAGGCACTTCTCAGATGGCTTTCTGCGAAATTCGGTCACTGGTAGATTGAAGACAACTCACAAGCTTGGCCGTGAGCAACCCGCCACTGCGCGCGTGAATCTCCTGTCGAAACAGCCATGCGATCCTTAGCGACGAGACACCTAGGAAGAGGGTTGAAGGTAAGATAGAGAGGACACTTTGCTCGAAGAGCAATGTGAAGTCAAAGCTTCCATCGCGGCGAGGTCCGAAATCGTTGATATTTGCCGCAGTCACCACGTCCATATTAGAGAAACGATGTCAGAGGTATAAACAACAGTATATAATATGTTGAACAGTACCAGGAGAAGGAAACGGCTTCAATGGTGGGTATGCCTCATGTTTTCTTTCTCGAGGCAGTTTCCTTACCGAGGTGGCTGATCACTAGCTTACAGATTAAGAAGGTGTGAAACTTCCCGCCCGGCAGATTTCCTTGCGCGCGGCATCAAAAATGAGTCATGTCAAGCGATCTTCCAGGGGGATGCTTCTTAGCGAGCCTCTTTTATTAGCGACCTCCTCCTCCCCCCACCCCTTCCCTAATAATAGGGTGGCTCTACATACATCAGAATAGACAGCTAGGGCTTAGAGTGGGACATAGCATAGTGAATTTTACACGTTAAATTCGGGGCAATATTGGCGAAGATAGCTGCTATTAGAACCTCAACTCAATCCAATAGACAAGTCCAAGGATCGTCCCATGCGCACTTGCCAACTGCTGGGCCGTCTCCAAACGCAAAGGGCAACCGGGAGTAGTGAGACTTCGCCCAATCTACGATCTTGTTGTTTGATTGTTAGCAGACTCAATTTCTCATGGCTTCTCTGTACACTTACATTGTCGAAGTTCCGGCACTCATGAACTACCGTAGCCCATGCTCGGACTTCTCCCCACTTCTCGCTCCACTGGTATACATTGGGGGTAATGTCCCCATTGCACTGTGTGGATTGGCGTAGAGCATCTATGCAATGGTCTAAGTGCATGATACTCAAGTCGCGCCCTCCCTTGGCCCAAAGTGCATCGTCAGGATGTTCGAAAAGAGTGTAGGGATTGTAGGTGCTGTTCCACTGATCGTCTAAAAAGTAATATAGTGCCAAACGGAGGCTGTCTATGCAATGCAAGTCGTGAAATACGTTCAGTACAATTAGGTATCCGCTGCCTTCATATGGAGGCTCCGGCATCGTCTTATTCGGAAGTTGTTTTGCCTCTTCTTCGGTAATGTGAGTGTTCATATCTATTCAGAACTGGTCAGTCAATGACTTGGTAGTTGATTCATCCTAGGAAACCTCAAACAGTTGGTCTGTACATACGGGAGTAGGTTTGCTTCCATAATCGGTTGTTATGCTCAGTTGGTGGACCTTGATATTCCGTTTCTCCCCCGTAAATAGAACTTTCAAACTTGGTGACCTTGTATTCCAATGCATCTTGCGCTGGGGCTAGGCGAAAAGTTAGACGCATCAATTCTGGGTTGAGTGGCCAAATACTCACAGTAAAGTTTTGTCTGAGACTTGCAATTTCTTGTTTCATCCCCGAGCAGCCCATTCGCCTTTGAAATAGCAGCATTCAGAACGACTACCACAACGACATTGGCTATTAGAGACAAAACTAATAGACCGATCAGGATGTAGGTAGTTTTTGGAAGAACGTGAGCGTTTTTACGCCTCGGGATTTCGAGTTTTTCTTCAGACGCGAAGGACGGCGAGCTTGAGCGAGAGAGTAATCCCTCAGAGGATGAGATTTTGTCATACATTGTGGCACTCGGAATGTTGGGCTCGTGGAAGTTTTGATGGGAGTAGCTGACTGAAGTACGTAGTCGTTGTGAAGCTCAGGTACTCTGAATAGCGTGATTGTATCGTATTATTACAAACGGAAACACCATGTATCTTGATCAAGATTCTTATCTGTAAGCTTTGTAGCCTCCGCGCGCTCGAATTGCCCGATCCGCATTGCGCGTGAGTTATCGCTCAACGCGACATTGGATTGGCATGGTTATTTCTGCACATATCGGTACAAGGGAACATCCGCGAAATGCACGAAATGGTGCCGCGCGGTTGAGAACGGCGTGTCGCCGAAGTGTGGTCACATAGCTTACTTACCCCGCTCCCGCTTGGTTAGTGGTGACGTCCCGTACCGCCGTCGCTCAGCCGTACCACACCAATACAGTATCAGCCTAATGGAGCCCTAACAAGTTACTGGTGCGTCAATCATCCTTGCGGTAACTGGCAATGATCCCCATGAATTCTGCATCTCGTCGATGCCCATCTTCTCTCCAGATGCGGTTACTTACCTCCGTAGATAGACGCACATATACCAGTATATTTTTTATCGAAGTTGCGTTCTAGACGTGTGCAGGCGATCGTGACAGGTGGTATGAATGCCAAGAGAGCTCTCGGCTAGTGAACGACTAAATTTATTTGTTTGCTTATATAATATGGAATCCATCCCATATTCTGAGAGAGCCGAAAGAGGCGAAATAGAAATCCAATTATGTCCAATTCTTGGTTCATATGAATGTTCTAAGAATTTCGCGCCGAGAACCCTTTCAAGTATGCAAGTAGCAGGTATAATTATTTTTGTACTGGCCATTCAAATTTAAGGATTCAATTACAATCAAGGCCACTTAACTTAACGACCCTGGCAAGGTATCTCGGATGCATATAATTCAACAATTTTCAATAAGTGTGAATTTGTTTAGTCTGCAAGAAACCTGACTAGAACTGACAAAAGTCACCGAACGACCTTCCCTTATCATCCTAGACGAGCCTCTAACTCTAGGACATATCTCACTGACATATGACTAGCGCCTAGTCGTTACTCCTCTCCTTAATAGAGCTTTAGCTGAAGGAACTCAAATGTATCTGGGAAACTTTACTTACATGGTCCTAAGCCCACTTCGCCCCATATTCGTCTGCTCCAGCTTCAGCACGCTTGGCCCACTTCGCACCGTATTCGTCTGCTCCAGCTTCAGCACGCTTGGCCCACTTCGCACCGTATTCGTCTGCTCCAGCTTCAGCACGCTTGGCCCATTTCGCACCGTATTCGTCTGCTCCAGCTTCAGCACGCTTGGCCCACTTCGCACCATATTCGTCTGCTCCAGCTTCAGCACGCTTGGCCCATTTCGCACCGTATTCGTCTGCCCCCTCCCCGTGAGGGGACCTAGCAGTAGCAACTCCTATATTGACATTGGTAGTTGGTAGTGCTGAAACAGCAACTGCAAGTGAGACGAAACTGATGAGAGTAATCCTCATCTTGGCGATTATTTGTGTAAGAAACCGGAGGCTTGGAGCTTTGAAAGAAGTGTTAGTGATGGAGGTGGCTGTAGTTTTCGAGAGCCTTTTGTACTTAGGGCTCTGTGGGTTCATATACTCTTCATGAAGGGAAGCTTGTCAAGTATGGTGGAGGTTTTCAATTAGCTCGTGCGTGTTCACATTTCTTCCGCGGTACTAAGATGCCGCCGCGGCGGCCCAAGTACCGAACAATGCCATTTCTTCAAACATCCAACAGCATACCGCGCGGTAAGTGGAGCTCGTCAGTGACAGCCGCCCTTGGTAGATCACGCCCACAAATTTCCTTCCAAGTCATGGAAGTCAACATCCTGCACAGAACCAATGGGACTTTACATGGCCGTCCCACCCGAGACTCAAGCGCTTAATTCTTTAGGCTGGTTGCTGCTCAATTTCTCGTCTGAACCTCCAGCGAAGAAAAGAACATCATATTGCAACCTCCACCTCGACAATGAATTCACCTGTTTTCTGGGGCAAACACACCCGGAAGGCCTCCCAGAACTATCATCCACTTGTCTCTTCACCAGACTCTTCGTATTCTGAAGATAGTGAAGCTGAGCTCAAAGTCATTCCAGGACCACAGTATACAACGTGGCGAAGGAAATTGTACGGCATTATCATCTTCTTGGTCGTGTTGGTCGTGGCCCTCGGGACCTACGTTGCGAAGCTCCATTTCATGGAAGACCTCGGGATCGGCCCAAAGCCTATTAAATGTCTGTGTGGCAGCTCAACTTCTGAGGCGGAGTCTTTGGGCTGCAAATACGACAGCTTGGCTGCCTGCTGGCTACCAACGCACTGCCGCGACGATGAACTCACAGCTGAATTTGAACATGCTGGTGATGGACCCAATGGCGAGTGGACGTATTGGGCTGACAGTAATGCAACGAGAGGCATGACTTTGGAGGAAGTTGGACTTTTGGCAAACTTGCCGAAACCTCAAGCGATGTTTTATTCAACATTTGGCTGGCATGTTGCACATTGCGCGTTTTATTGGAGAAAGGAGTTCAGGATGAGGGCTAAGGGTCTCATGTTGGAGAATCGGTATGATAGAGAAAGTCATGTTGAGCATTGCTATCCAATATTTATGGCAAATATTCCTCTGGATGCAATTGGTGCGGGATTCGGCGTAAAGCTTGGAGGAGAGAGAGATGTTGGTGGCCATGGGCATGGGCATATGGAGAGGCCTTAGAGTTATGACAATCCGGAAATACTCCGAAATTTATTGAACCTGTCTCTACTAAATATGACTTTACGTAGCATTTTTCGTCATCGTGTTGATATCTCTTCATGAAGCTGTGACGTCGAAGTGAAAGCTTCTTGATATTTCACGTGCAAAGCGGTATCTTAACTCGTCCGGGTTTCGACTTTATCTGGAGGCCCATCTTCTGTAGAGACTAGGCGCAACGGTTCGAAGCGATCAAAATTGCTCGTCTTGCCGTGCCGTCTGTTACACCCAGTAGGATTCCATTCCATATGGATAATGGGACTGCGCTGCCTTCAATGCCGCCGAGCGACCTGCGCGCGGCTGTCCACAAATACAGTAGCGCTACCGCCACTGTAGTATGGAGACACTCGATCTTTGAGCGAGGTACATGTAGTTATCCTACGTAGCTTCCTACATCATTCCACCGAGGTTTTCTTGCTTGCACTCATAGTTATTCTCAACCCAAGTTTACCACCAACATGTACACAAAGCTTCCTGAAAAGGATTTCGACGAGAGCAGCACTGAATTACTTCCAACATCTCAATACACAAGGACTCGTTCTATATCTTTGAAGACCTTCAATCTTCGTTCTTTACGGCCACTCTTCACTACAGAGCGCTTCATTATCTTAGTACTGCTTGGAATACTGATTCCCTGTCTCCCGTTGGCTATATTCTCGGCCCAATGCCCACAACAGACAGAATTCTCGATGCAAAAGTTTGGTGGTAACACAGATTACATGACACTTGACCACCGAAAAGATATACTTTGGGAAGCTCTTACAGTGAATGACACTTCCGGGCATGGAGGATTGGTCTGGGCCTCAGACGGCAATCCGGATGGAAAGGAGACAGTTGGGATGATTTCTATGTTTCATCAATTACATTGCTTGGCCGGGTTGCGAATGGCGCTTCAAGCTTCGTCTGAGGGGAAATTCGTTGGAATCGATCAGAACGATGACCTCCATTGGCCACACTGCATGGACTATTTGAGAGAGGTAAGATCATTCTAATCGAATCATGCTCAATTGAACTAATGAATCTTCTTTACAAGACTCTGTTATGCAATGCGGACGGTACAATAGAGCGACCTCCAGTCATCAACGGCACGTTACAGCACTTCATCAACGGAGCAGACGATATCAGGAAATGTGGACAGTCCACGTTGTTATATGATCGTGTTTTAAAGAAAGGTTACCACACTTCTTTGCCCAATAATTGAAGAAATTTATAATAACTTATATCTGTGATCAAACTTCCATATCTGGAAACTTGATGGATTTCTCTTTACTCTAGAATTCCCAAAATAATTGTGATCTCTACAGGAATATTCTGCGAGGCACACTAGCAGGGTAGTGTGGGTTTCGTCGTATTGCAAAGCCAGTCCAAGACCCTGTGAAGCATGTCCGTGACTCTGACTCGTACAGAGGCTCTCATTGTTCCCCCCAACTCAGCTACCTCAGCAGAACATATCGACCGAGTTTGTCCATTGCAGATACCCAATCACAACTGCATGAACCATTCCTTCTCATCTCCCAACATGTTTCCATAACCTTGAAAGCTTCTGCAAATGATCCAACAGTAGAATGAGTGACCTTCGCTGCCGAAAAAAGTTCCCGAAAAGACCCTTGCTGACTTTCGACTGCCAAGGACCCAGTAATGCAGAAGGCCCAAACAGCGTTTACCAGCAATTCCTTATCTTCCAAGCTCTGCAGAGCAGCTAGGGTCGTCGATACGCCTTCTTTCACTCCTGGTAGCTCGGGATGGGCTCCGGAAATAACAACATGGAGGTAGACAATGGCAGAAAAAGCAAAGATTCTGTTGATATCAGCATAAGCTGAGATCAACAACAATCTCGAATCCCTTTTCGAAGATAGCCTAGACAAAGATGCATTCTCAATCTCAGCAATCTTTCGGTGGATACGCTCCTCGATTCGACTTCCACGCTTTGCCAACTCTACAATGCTTAGCTTTTGAGACTCATTAGCGTCTTTCTTCCAACTATCCAATTGAGATATCTCGAAGATGAGAATCATGATAGTATTATCGCAACCTATGAGGCTTATTGAATCAACGTCAAGCGTTTGAAGCATTGATATATGATCGATATCCAACAGAGGTGCTGAACGAGTAGAAGCACAAGAAATAATATCAAGAGCGATAAAGGAGCCAAGCAAGAAGTTAATTGCCTCGCTCTCTTTGGCACCCAGAGACTTCTGTATAGGCTCGCTGCTCCTGATATTCCGATCTCTTAAATGCCCTGGTACAAGAGAAGTCGACCCTTGTATGATTGCCGGAAGAAAACCTGCAGCTGTGCGGAGATTGTTTTGCCAATTATTTGCACCGCCCGCAAATATCTGCAGAAATATAGAGTCAACAAGTGGGCAGTAAAGCTGGAAATCAGTTTATCTACCTCTAAGAACAAGAGCTGCAGAATACAAGCAAGACATTCAATGCTGCGCACCAGGCGGATGCTTTCGTCCCACCAACTCGATCCGCCAACGCTGAGTTCCATCTCCTGATTTGCTAGGTAATAGTAACTATCCTTGGATCGTAGCTTCATAAGCGAAGTGGTTGTTTCGGAATTTCGAAATTGTGTCGAGAGCAGATGATGCTCACTTAAAGCGAGGCTTGCGTGGTATGCCGATTTGACTCCCTTCAGGATAGAAAGTAGCCAACCTCTCTTCTGTTTCTTATGTGCATCAAAGAACGGATACTGAATATAGAATACCTGATCCAAGTAGTGCATGAACAACATGTCCTCAGTTTCTCCACCAGAGGCCAACCGGTTCATCCCTGCTAGGGCCGTTATCTGTTGCCCAGAGATTCCAGCTGTCAAAGCATCCTTTTGACATCGAGTTACTGGGTGGATTTGATAATGAGTGGCGGATTCTAGGCGGGACTCAAGGAAAATCTCTTTATCGGAACTTGAAGTCCAGGCTGTTCCATCGGAAGTAAGAAGGTCATCGCGAGTCTCGCTGTCATCCCACATGCCTTCACTTTGGCTCGCATCTACTAATTCAGATGATGAATCGAAGATGATGTCAGCGGATCCAGTTGATATCAAAGGTCGCTCCAAATTCACATTCAGGCTCGTTTTGGAAAGTTCCGTTATGCCATTGGGACTGAGAAGGGTCTGTGAAGCGAGGGAGTCGTTATCGAAAAGATTCGTCCACGTGGGTTCGTCCAAGGAAGTCGCGTCGATAACTCCGACTCTAGGGAAAATGTTATTTTGTGTTGGTTCATCGCCCCACCCATCAAGGAGTCCATCAACAGAAGCCGACAAAGATAAAGCCTGCGAGCTTCCACATTCGAGAGATAGCGCATCTGAATTAACCGTCCACCTTCGCCTTTTTGATCTACTCGTCTGTCTGACGATGTGTTTGATCTTAGTAGCTTGCTCTTGCTGTAATGTTCCATTGTCCATCCACTTGGGCTTCGGCCCATACCCGTGACATTCCAATCTGAAAGAGATGCATAAAAAGCAGGAAGGCCGGGCCTCATCGCATTTCTTCTTGCGAACTCGGCAAGTCCAGCAACCATTGCAACTTCGTGCACCTGAATTGAAACAAGAGTTAGTGACAGATCAAACGATCTCTGAACCGAATACCAAAACCCTCATTAAGCAGTTAACCTACGATTTGTAACAGCTGGTTTCATGACTACAAATTCCCAGTCCTAGGCAGTTTGATATTGAGATTAGCACATTGGAGCCGGTTCGGAGCCAAAAATTTGTGTATCACCAAGTATCAACAAATCCTTTTTTTGTCAGCAGACTGCGTTTCGTGGATACGATCGTGGGTGGGCAAAACATGGGGCAAAACTCCTGTCCGGCTGTGCCGCTTTGTATTCTGCAAAGTGTTCATGCTGGTAATTTCCACTGCACCTGATTTTACTTGGTTTAACTGGCTACTTAACGCCCCGAAATCTGACCGAAGCGCAACTTGGAAAGTCCTTCTCGAACCTCTCAGAGGGTGAAAATCGGGCACAAATCAGCGTTTCCCAGTGGCTCGCTGGGACGCTACCCCCCAGCTAAGGCACATGGCATTGTCTATCCACGAAACACAAATTTCTGGAAATAGCATGAGGCACGACGGGTGCGATGAACTTCTCGTTTCGGTTATATTACTTCGCAGTAATGGACATGTGCTGCATCGAGAAGGTCCATAACCAGTTGTTCGAGAAAGAGGAAGGATCGATCTGCCTGTGGACAGTACTGGGTACAGCACTGGGTACAGCACAGTAGTACAAGTACAGCACTGGCTTGTGGAGAACTGTGGGCCAGGGTGGATGAATGTCGGGATTGGGCAGAACAGAAGGGGGGACTGGGGCAGGGGGTCGGTGATTGGTGGATGGGGAACTGTTTTGACGGTTGTTGGATGTGGCTCAGGTACCACTTGACAGCGCTGCACAGCCCAAAGGTACAGTACAATACGATACGAACAGTAGCGAAAAAATACAAAGCCGTTTTTTGACCTCGGACCTTCCCTTCGCAGCCGCCGGGGCCGCAGCAGGGTTGATGAGAAATAATGCGCTTTTCCTCGCGCCGAGCGGGGGATAGCGGCTGTCCCTGTTGTGGCTGGCATGGGATTGGCGTGGTGGTAGTGTCTTTGTAGTGAGGGTGCAGTGGCTTCGTAGTGTGTTCAAAGTATCTTCATCAAGGTGTTCCTTAGAACGTCCCCTTGGCGCTTTAGAGGCGGCGGGAGGAGGGAGGCGGGAGGCGGAGTATGAACCCTGAATACGACGCGGCAAGTCATGTTTAAGCTTTGCCAATCTCTTGCCGATCTCTTTCAAGTTTATCTGTTTATCTGACGCACGGAATGGTCCGACAGCAGCCGACAGCCTTACCCCTGGTTCAATCCAATTCTCCACTTTAAATTGAGTACATGGTTTACATTCCTTTCTCGACTGTATCCAAATCTACATCATTATCGCGTGCTTACCACGGCACATTCAGCTGCCTCTCAATAAGCCATTCATCGCGAGAACAACGAGCTTGAGAGGCGGTAAAGCCCCAAAAATGACCAATAATTCAGACACACAAAGCGATTTGTCCCCATGCTCGAGCTTCGGAACTCTTGATTCCCTCAAGATAAAGGGAGCTAATATAGATCTGAGCTACGAAGAATGTTACGAAGTGGATGGCGTAACGTTAGTTAGCTCAAATTTCTCTTGATGTCGACCAACTCTCACTATTCTACTAGGGGTATCGAGAAGGGCTTGTCTCTTTTATCTGTGAACGATGACAGCGCGGACAGACAGAAGTCAGACATCCAATTTGACCATACGCAGTGTTTATTCTGCAAACACAGCAGCATAGACCTCGATGAGAACCTCGAGCACATGCTTAAAAGGCATGGTCTTTTCATACCGCATACTCCTCATTTGGTAGTAGATATTGAAACCTTGGCCGAGTACCTCCACCTCCTTATATTCGTCTACTTTGAGTGTCTGTACTGTGGCTCTCAACGAAGCAGTGCTCAAGCTGCGCAGCAACACATGATGGGCAAAGGGCATTGCAAGATTGACATACTCAGCGAGGACTCGGAATTCAGGGACTTCTATGATTTTCACTCTACCTCTGACGACAGCGATGGCGGGTCCATAAAATTGGTTCCAGAGGGCTTAAGTGGTGTCATCGTCGAAGAATCGATGCGTTTGCCATCAGGAAAGCTCTTGTCGCATCGAACGGAAGGCAAACGGCGCCTACACCAACACCAGACAACTTACACAAAAGTTCGGGGCCTCCCTCCAACAAGTCCATCTACGGCCCTCGATATATCTAGGCCTCAGTCTGATACAGCTCTCAGCCAATCTGCGCAGTCTGAATCGAATAAGATTGCCAAACGCGAAGCTACTTTTCACAATCAGCTTGCCACTTTGCGGGCTGGGGATCGAATGAGTCTCATGCACTTGTCTAGGGTACAGCAGAAAGCAGTAATTATCAAGGGCAGGAAGCAGGTAGAAAAGGCCAGGAGGGATGAGAACGAGATGCTACTCAAAAGACAAATAAAAGCCAATCGGTAACAATGAAAAGAAGGATAATTACTCTCCATTTGTTAGACCAGGGAAAGTGTCACAGGCTACGAGCCCTATAAAAAAACAAATTTTTGTTTCCCGGGTGATACGTCCTGTTTGCATGAGAAGGCTGTGGATGCACTGATCTTTTGTATGGTTTCCCAGCAAGACCTGTAATTGTGTCACGATCAGGAGTCGACGACCCCTTTCTGCAGCACGTGATGTTAGCTGACGGTTATCTAACCGTTAGGTAACGGTTAGCTATCCTCCAGCCAGCGCGATGCCAGCGCTATGACACCGGGTCCACCAAGACCCCGCAGCTCTCTGCCCTCGCCTAGCGCACACAGACAATATAAATAGCAAGGAGCTGGCTTCAATAGGAAGCCAGCGGCTAGTTTGACAGCTACCTATGAATACACTATGATTGCCCGTCGAAACCCATGCTGCTTACCTGTCTTGGATTACTGAGTGACATGATTCTCACACTATATCTAACTATGTTATTTAGCTAGACTTATAGGTTAGGCTTGCTATTCTCCCCATTAATGTTAAGTTTATAACAAAACCTAAGGACCTATATTAATAGAGTATTTTAATAGCTATAATTGCCATGAACCGATGTTTGTACGAAGGCTTTTCTGAAAATGCTTCAAAATTGTATTGATAGACCCCTACCCTTTTAAGGCTCAGGCCGGTTGTAAAATCATGCCCCCCGGCGAAAAAAGTGTGGACACGGCAACCCTGCCACGCCACCAAGGAGAAGAAGGTAGATCTATAATATAAAAAGACAAAATACATACAACAGTGGGTATTCGCTGGTGGTCACCCACCCAACTACTAATCCACCGATCTCAAGGTTATGTATGGCAGAGCGGACGGGATGCCCAGTTCTCTTGAGTCTATGGTCGTATGTGATAATTATTTGCGTATCCGTCTTTAGGACCCATGAACCGCCTCTTCTTTTAATCTCTCGACTTACGCATTAACGTCAACCGCCTCGCCCATCTCGCCCGCCTTGAATGATGTCCAAAGCAATGGACGGACTTGGTAGGCGCTCCGACAGCGACTTGCGTTCTTCTTACAGGGGCAGTGATTGGACTTCGTAACCGAAGATCTATCTACTCATCCTTCTTGACTCGAGAGCGCAACTTCTGAGAATATCTCTATCTCGAACACCGTACACTAATAGTCAGTTCTTCCCACGGTCGTCCCTCCCAGATCAGTGAAAGCAAAAATTGCCACGAAAGGCAAAAATTGCTGTTAAGAAGCCACTGATGAGGGTCTTGGCAAACCACATTATAGAAGAACGCCCCGAACCATGGGACCCTGACCTTAAACCATTTGTTATATACTAGTAATGTGTTTTATAAAAGCCTTTATGTCTAATCCCCTACCTCCTTTAATAAGTTAACCTTATGTAACTAAACCTCTATGTCTATTACCTATAGTAGTAGTTAGCATTACACTATAGATAATATTCCTAAATTTCCTAATCTTAGCAATTTAGTAATATATAGTAGCCTTACTAGCAATTAAGGTAGACATGTAACTTTATAGTATTATAACATCCTACTAATAGTATGTATATAGCTAGAACAACTAATCTTAAAAATGAAGTTAACTACTCTTATAATTTCATATTAGAAACAACAAACGTTTATGTAGCTAAGCATAGTATTAATAAGAGGAGTCTAGTTACTCTTAAATCCTAAGGTTATAATAATAGAACAGATTAAGAGCTAGCTAGTAAGGAGGTATTAACACTTATTTTTTTTAGTTCTCTTATTTACTCTCTATAACGTAAGTCGTGGCGTAATGAACATAGTGGCGAAATGAACACAATTATCATGCACCAACCTACTAAGAATACACACACCTCAACAATGGTCCGTCGAAAAAGCCTTAACTCAGTTGAAGTTAGTACTAAAGTTGATCAAGCAGTATTAGGAGTCCAGTCAGGATTGTATAAATCTTCGTACGAAGCTGCAAAACAGTTAGGGCTTCCTAGGAATACTGTGACGCGTCGCGTTAATGGAGGCTTGTCGCGTTCTCAAGCCCGCCACCAACAACAGAAACTTTCGTACGAACAAGAGAATGTGCTCCTTAAGTGGATAAAGCAGTTAACGATTAGTGGCTATTCACCAGGACATCGGTTGTTGAAGGAAATAGCTGAAGAGCTTCGTACGAAACGAACTTACAATTTAGACGACGCGTCGCTCAGCTCCCTTAAACTCCCACCACAGTACACACTAGGTCAAGACTAGATTCCACGATTTATTCTACAACATCCACATCTTACAGTTGCTATTAGGCGTTGCATTAAGTCCGTACGAATGGACAGGGCAACAAAAGAAGTACTTAGCGCATGGTTTAACGCGTATAAGAAGGTGGTTCAAGAGTGTAAAATCATATAAGAGAACACATATAACATAGATGAATCTAGATTCTTAATTAGAACAATGGAATCAACTCGAA
Source organism: Pseudogymnoascus sp. 05NY08 (assembly GCA_001662605.1). Lineage (NCBI taxonomy): Eukaryota > Fungi > Ascomycota > Leotiomycetes > Thelebolales > Thelebolaceae > Pseudogymnoascus > Pseudogymnoascus sp. 05NY08. The sequence continues at coordinate 177,511 of KV458838.1, forward strand.
TTATCCTTGATTCTACACTTCGTACGAAGCATTAAGCGCATCCTAGCCGTTAAGAGTGGGTTTCTATAGTTAAGTGTATTTGCGCAGATGGAACTATTCTTCCACCACTTAGGATTTTTAAAGGCAAGAACGTCCTTCAAAATTGGATTCCAAACGAAGTTCTTAAGCAATGGTTCTTCTTAGCAAATATAAAGGGTTGGACAAGTAATCTTTATGGCTTAGAGTAGTTAAAGCGTGTTTTTGAGCCTTCAACTCGTACGAAAGCAAATGGTTAATATCACCTTCTTATTTATAATGGTCACAACTCTCACATTAGTAGAAGCTTTATAGCTCACTGTCTTTAAAATCAAATTGTGCTCCTTATCCTCCTACCTCATACATCACACTTACTTCAACCGCTTGATGTTGCGATTTTCAGCCTATTAAAGAAGTGATTAACTGCTGCACTCTCTCATCTTAACTAAGCTTAGCTCATACGAATACAGAAGATTAAATGGATAGAGGCATATATACAAGCTCGGTTAGATGTCTGTAATTATCATAATATTAAATCAGCATGGCGTAGAGTGGGTTTATTCCCATTAAACCTACAAAGAGCGCTTCGTACGATGGTTTAAGAGGAACCCCACGAGCTAGAAAGACCTAAAACACTAACCTAGTTTGATATTTTTGATCGAGTCTTTGTAAATAGCTCACCTCCGAACGAAGCTACTTTATAGGCAGCAAATGAGCTTCTTAATTCAACAATACAAGCTCGTACAGACATTACTACACTAGTCCGTCAATATATCAAAAAATTGACAGCTAGAACTAAGCGACTTTAAGCCTAAAGTATTGTCCACTAACATGATGCAAACAACCTACGATTAATCATAAAGAAGCGTACGACCTGTACAAAAGGAAAGAGGGTAATCTTAAAGGGTTACTTTTATATTTCTACACACGAATTATGTGATGCAGTAGTAGAGGCAGAAAAAGCTACAAAAAAGCAAGCAGGTAAAAAGGGCAAAACAAAGGGTAAGGGTATTTCGTACAAGGTCGAAAGTGATAAGGATATTAAAGAAGAAGTAGAGGATCAATCAGATAGCAATATTTGGGACTGTATTATAGTTGATTTTGAGTAAAGTAGAATATAATGAGGTGGTGCATGATAATTGTGTTCATTACGCCACTATGTTCATTACGCCACGACTTACGTTATAGCTTTAATGTAATTACATTTACTAGGAGCTCCTCTAGTTAGGATGATAGGGATTCTACACTTACTAGGGAACTAGAGATATTATCTTATAATGGTTTTAGTAAGCTAGATAAAGAACATTAACATGAAAACAAAAGCGTACCTTAGAGCTATACTATCATTGTTAACTATAATAAGGCATATAGGGGCATGTAACCCTATACCTAAACATAAGGTAATAATGCTATAAGAAAATTAAGCATTATAGCTATGTAAGATAGTATAGGAAATACATAGGGCCTTTAATATCTAAAACGGAAGAGAGCCTCTATAGTTAATAAGACTGCTCATTAGAGTTAATTAAAGTAATAACGCCTATTGCTACTAGATTTAGAAAATGAGAGTAGTAGTAGTAAGGACAATGATAAGGATGATGCTAACTACAAACTTAATGAAACCTATAATAACAGCTATGTCCCATCACCTTCCCTAGGTTATAATATAGAAGAACGGCTAGTTTAAAGCGTCTGTAGTAACGATATTATTAATCTAGATATGCTCATTCTAGTATATATCCCCTAAAAGTATCTTTAGTACCTCACCCTTTAGTAAAGCATGCATTCTATAACAGCTAGTGTTAAATCACATAACTTAAAGCGAAAACCTACATTAGTTAAAGCTATAGGGACAAAACGACCTCCTCGACTGCAAAACCAACGAGTTCTGTAAAGACAACGACGAGCTCCTCGTCTACAAAAACAAGTACCTCTATAACGAAATCATCGTCGACCACGATATTGCCAGCTATCTCATCATTGCCATCGTGTGGCCAACTTTGCTTCAACAATCTGATCGGGTAATATTCATCCCTCGGATGTAGCTCTCCCGATCCTTCATGTTTATGCAGCAACGTAAACTTCGGCTTTGGTATCAGAGATTGTTCAAATGGAGCGTGTGGAACTGCTGTTGCTAGCACCGTCATTGCTTATAAGAGCGCGTATTGCTCATCAGCGCTAGCAACTCGCCGCCTAGTGACGACCGCGACCCCTACTGCGACAGGAGTTGCGTCTCTGCCGTCTTGTGGCCAAACATGTTTTAATAACATGCTCGGGCAATATTCGAGTCTGGGGTGCGCAACAGCTGATCCGGCTTGTCTTTGCAAAAACATCAACTTTTATTACGGCTTGAGAGATTGCTCGAACTAATGCTGTCTCGACCATACTTGCTTTTGAGAGCTCGTACTGCGCCTCAGCGACGGCAGCTCCTACGACCTCGTAGTGAATGTAAAAGGAATTTTTTTGACATGTATATTTACTTACGCATTCACTGTTAGGTACACAATCTGTAGCATACTGATTAAATAATTCGCACACATCAAATGATTTCTTCATAAATCTACCTTCGAGAATACAGGGAAGTCAGCTGACTAAGTTTCATAAAAGCTGCGTCCGCAATCATCTCCTTTCAAAGTTCAGATAATTACCTACAATGTCAACATCTGACGCCACTCCCGACACTGGCAATGCGCCAAAGCTTCGACTCGTTCTCCACCGACAAGCTGAATTTGAATCTGACGCGGACTCGGACTCGGACTCTCAACCAGAACGGGAGACGTATCTAACATTTTCAGAACTCCGCAGCCGCAGTATCAAGCCTTATCCTACTCTCGCTGCCGTCCGCATCGTTTGGTCTTTTGATGGTGGTTCCCTAGAGACATCTCTTTCCGTCATGGCCGCTGCCTACAACATTGACGTCCTAGAACCGTATTTCCAGCAATCGGTCGGCGGAGGTTCAAATACACCATGGCACGTCGTCTCGAAGTCGCCAGCGACACACCCGCCCGTGTCAGAAATCACAGTAAATGTCGCTGACTTATACATTTGGGAGTCGGACTGGTTAGAATTTCACGAAAACCATTCCGCTCCCGACTCATACACGGAGAGCGACATTCTCAAGTATGGCACTTTGCCTGACTATGATCCGGAGAATGATAGAGAACCACCGCATTTGCTGAAGTGCTGCGGCACCGACCGACCAAGGGGCAAGGAGGGCGGCGTGCTGGTAACGGCATCTCCGCCTGGACCAGGCTTTGTCACCGTTCATGAATATGTCACGACCGTGCATCCTTGGTTGATGCGGAACCGTGGGGATATCTTGAAGGCCATGAACTGCTGGGAGCAAATGCCTGATCTAGAGGATAAGGATCTAGTGGTGGACCTCGTACAGCCAAACTCCTTAACGATCAGGGAGAAGTCCGACTGGGCTATGAGTCTGAGCACGCGACGCTCGAGTTGGATGAAAGTTCACGAACGTGAGACTAGTGATATATCATACCCTGTATGAACAGCTCTCGAGCTAAAAGAGTATAGCAAGTTACTAGATCTCACTTATCATGAACCTATTTATATAGTAAATAGGATATAACAAATGAAAAGGGGCGAGGAAGAGCGCTTACTATAGTAGTTGCTATGCTTAGACATCGTCTAAACTCTTAAAAGAGATGCGCTAGCGTTGTTAAATATAACAGTAACGATAATACTCATAGTAGCGAGCCTATATTTAGTGCTCTTCTTCCTCTTCCTCTACTACACTTGCAAGGATGAAAAGAAGACCTAATTGCAATATCATCCTCGCTCTCTATCTTCGGCTTTAGCTTTAGCTTTAGGCTTAGATCTAGCTTCTAGGCATCATAATTATCACTTTTATATATACTATAGCAGAATCATAGGCGGAATTACTATATTACACCATATACGACGACATCTTAGGCTTTAAATTATCAGATATTACGCTATATACGCAATATATAAGCACTAACTACTCTAGGCTAAAGCTACACCACCCCGCAGCTGCTACACTCGCGAGTGTAGCAGCTGCTGAAGTGGCCTAATGGCGAGGGGAGGTTGGGAGAACAAGATAGAGAGGGGGGAGGGGGGCGAGAGGTCGACAGAGAGAGGGGAGATAGGAGATGAGAGATGTAGATGAGACATATACTATACCTCCGGTCCTGTGCTCTCCTTGTCGTCGCACAGTACGTGACGTGAGGGGGGGTAGTGGGCATCTCTTTCCTCCGCTGGCACCCGAGCTGGGCATCTGGCTGGCTGGACCTCTGGATGGCCGGCTGGAAGGTCTCAACGTCGTGCGATGGGAGGTGCCGTTCCACGGCGCCGCTACTGTAGCCTTACTCGCGGGACTCAGTTCCACGGAAACCTAGATCGCGTCCGCCTTAGATGCGGGAGCTGGTCTCAGAGCTTACTCCGCGCGCTGGTCCTGCTCTGTCTCTCTCCCGCGAGACTCCGCGTGCGGTGCTGTGCGTGGTGTGCGGGCGGCGGGCGTGTCTCGAGAGCTGTCTCTGCGCTGTCTCGCTCACCTGCTCGATCGCGATGAGAGGGGGGGGACGGGGGGTGGTGGTGGTGTGACGATTGTGTAGCTGTGGGTTTCCGAGAGCGGTGGTGGCGGGTCTGCGGTGCTACTCTTGTATCTCGGTCATGGACTGCTGGTGGTGGGCGGGGAGAGGTCTGGATTGGTATCTGAACCCGGAGAGAGAGGTCTTCGTGCCTGGCAGGTGTGCGCGCCATTGGCTGTCGCCGCCGTTGTTTTTCTCATCACCTTTTCCGATATCACCATCCCATCACGCCCGAATCCCTTTTCCCCCCTTCCTCCCGGCTCAACCTTCCCTCCTTCCCTCCTTCCCTCCTTTCCGAGCTACTCCGAGCTATCCCAAGCTACCCCCAAGCGACACCTCCAAGCTCCCGAGCTTGGCTCTTTCCCAAGGTAACCGCAAGCTGTGGTGTTCTCCTTGTCCTTCGACCCGCTCCAACATAACCTCTGAGACAGCACCCACCCGGCGGCCCCCACCCGTTCCGTGCCCCATCCCCGCGGCGAACGGACGGCGGGCGCCGTTAGATCCCATATCACCATCCGCGATCGCGCCCGCCGGAGATGAGACAGTGCTAGGAGCCGCTAGTGAATTTCCCAGTCAGTTGGTTGGACGGCATTGTACTCTTTGTATCCCATTGTGGTACCAGTGACTATTCGGGACAGTACAGAGCTGTTGTACCACCCGCCCAGCACAGGATCGAGCAGGGGGGTTTTGCAGCAAAGTATTGCATCAAGTACTCGATCAAGTATTTTACAGTTTTGTACTCTATAGTATCCAGTACCATACCAAGCCATACTCTATACTTGAGATACTCGACACCGCAGTTCTGGTTAGCGTACCCCCACTAGCGCCCGAAGCAAGTGCACGGACGCCGAGGCCAATTGACCGGGGTGCGTGACAAATACCTCTAGCAGTACAGGGGGCGGCGAGGCTGTTTTGGGGATAGACCGCGTGTGGGCGGCTGAGAGGCGGCAGGGCGAGGGAGGTCAAGGTGAGCATTTTTGTGTGGCAGGAAGGGGAGAAAGGGGAGCAAAGGGTGGTTTTCTGAGGGAAAGGGGGTGTGAAGGGGGCAAGAAAGGGGACAGGAGGGTTGTGCCTCTCAGTTCACCGAGGCCGAACTGAACTGGCGACTCAACTGAACTCTCAACTGAACTGAACTGAACTGGACCAAGCTCTCCCTTCCCTTCCCTTACCGAACTCAGGGGAAAAACCAAAACCAAAACCAGCGCGCCCTGAGCTCTCGCGCCCCTAACTAACCCCCCTTCTTCGCACATCAGTCAGAAAACGACACATCTCCCCTTCCCTTCCATTCCTCACACACTCGCCGCCCCTACCCCCTGCATGGCATTCTTCCCCTTCTTCCACACCTCCAAGATCAAGTCACCTGTTCTACGTGGCGCCACCTCCGCCAAGCCCATCCAGCCTCACGGCGCCCAATCCATCGCGCTCCCCCGCCTCAAAATCACTAGCCCAGCCGCCTCCTCGGGGATCAGCAGAAGCCATCACCGGCGCCCCTCCCCTCCCCACCGACGACGCACCGACAGCGTCGATCGGGCGGGAGGACGCTATGGACGGGTATATGAGACATGCAGCCGGTGGCGGGGCGGCGACGTCAGGAGTGCTGGGACGGCACTACCTGTTAGGGCTATTAACACTACTAACACTACTAACACTACTAACACTTCTAACACTTCTAACACTACTAACACTACTAACACTACTAACACTACTAACACTACTAACACTATTGGGACTACTAACACTACTAACAATACTAACAGTACTAACACTACTGAAACTACAGCCACACTACCCCAACGCTACCAAAACTATCGCCTCCCCCCCATCACCACCGGCACCATCCCCGAGACTCATGATAGCTCCCCCCCAGCACGACGCCTTGTGTGGCAGACGCGGGATCTCTCTTTCGGATATCAGTACTCTACAGTACTCTGCCCTGTACAAGCCCGGCTACAAGACGCCGGAGGAGGTGGAGTGCATCATCTTGGCACTCCCTTGGCTCTGCCGGGGGCCATGGCAATAATGGGAAGAAGGGGGAGAAGGGGGGGGAGGGAAATTAGGGTGTTTGCCTTGCCTTACTTGGATTGCTTGCTTTGCGCGGGTAAGCGTGCTGTACCTTACCTCGATTTCGCCTTGCATGGTAGCTCTACTACTACTGTATGTAGAGTGCAGTACTGTACGGCACGGTATTGTGCTGCTGTAGCTGGCAGTAGCTTACTTCCCTGGAGAGCTGGCGCTGGCGCGGATCGGTTTAGATCGCGGTCTACGCTGCGCTGCGACGGCGAAGGTTATTACGCGCGCTGCTGGTGCGGTATGTTGGTTTAAAGGGGTCATACCATACCATCCATCCATAGCCCAAAAAGTACGCGCACGCACGCACAGTCCGCAGCACCACCAACGCGCGTCATACCCATCCATCTCCCCCAGTAATTTCTCCGCAGCCAGCTCCTCTCCTCTCCCCCAGCACTCTCCGCATCGCATCAAGCAACCCAAAGAAAGCAAACCCCGAGTCCACCTGGCAAAAAAAATACAGGCCATCCACCCACACAGCCGGAGCGGAGCGGTCCCACTGGCGGTGCCCAGCGGGCGCGGCAGCACGTTCCTCCCCCCCGATGCACGCCACCCCTGCACGGCGCGGCAGCGGATCAGCTGCGCAGGGGTAAGAGGACCAGGAGCGCGGCGCTGGCTGCAGGATGGGATGGATGGATGGATGGGATGGGTGGGTGGTGTCGATCATAGGATGTGCGAGTATTGCAGGCGAGTATAGTATCCTGGTCTATAGCATCCCAGTTCATTCATTCGCAGCGCAGTCCCAACCAGATGCCTGGATTGGGTATATGCAGAGGAAAATACCGTGCTGCCAAGTCCGCTACGTACCCCCTCTCCTGTCTGGTAATGAATGCAAATGTTAAATGGGCTTCTGAGTGCGAGCTGGTTGGTTGGCTCCAGCAGATGGATGGAGAGTGACATATGGGCACCCAGGGGGTTGCGTGACGCACTATCGAATTTCGCATCCACCTCCTCTCTCCCCTCCCCTCTCCCTCCTCCGCCTACCGGGGAGAGGAGCGGAGCGGATCGCGGGGCGGATAAATTGGGGGATGCCGGGGCCAGGGGGGGGGGTTGTTTACTTACTGGATTTGGCTCTTGTAGGGTAGGGTATTATACCGTGCAGCAGCAGTAGTAGTAGTAGTAATTGTCGAGTTATAGTAAAGTGGTAAAAGTGGTTTAAACTGGTAATAAAAAAACACCTACTACTGTACGTGATCCCCCTTAGCCTCAATTCTCTAGTTCACGCTGCTGTTACAGATGGGACGCGCGATCTTAACCGGTCAAGCAGTCTGCGGGGATCGGCGCGGGGAGAGGGGGGATGGACACTCTTTTTTTTCCTTTCTCGTATAGTATGGATATCACACAGCACAGCACAGCACTGGATGGGATGCTTTGATCACCGACGACGCGCGCGCCCACGACGCGGCGATGGCACAGAGCCCACGCAGGAGAGCGCACGCATTGCACAGCATTCGCTCGCGCACTCGGTCGGTCGGTCGGTAGGTCGCACCAGGCCCAGACCCTCGCGTTGCACGACATCGTACTGTAGCGGCGGGCGGTGATGGGGATGGGAAGGAACTCGTTCCTAAAACGAGATACCCACACATATACGCACTCCAAACAGTCAGCTAGCTACCAACCGCTGCACGGACACACACAGACTGTGAGCTCCGGCGCGGTCGGTAGGGTAGGGTACAACCACCCAAATCCACCGCCGACGATGAGAGCCCACCCATCCCGCCCCGTTGGCATTCCCGTTCGTGCCACCTCTGCTGTACTTACAGCTCCCACACTAAGGCGGAGTATACTATAATACGTACCCCCCATCGCCTCAACCTTCCCTCCCCCCCCAAAGTAAGCAACCCCCATCAACCCACCAGCCCAGCGCCCGATCGATCGCCGCCGCCGCGGCGCTAGTCGGGCGTGAAGACCGATAGTCTGCGCTGATCATTCGCACGCCGGTCGGTTCGCTATTACTTGTCGTGTGCTAGGGGGGCCTGGTACATCCTCCTCCAGTGCCCAGTTGCATCGTCTGTGTGTGTGTGTGCGTGTATTGTTGATTAACTGTTTCTGTATCTGTATCTGTAGATGGGTACAGTAGATGGATGGGTGGGTGGGATGTACATACACACACACCCCCAACAACCCGATCCAGACACACCCATCCCAATCCAGACACCCGCCCTCCCAAACCCAAGCTGGCCTGCGACCTTTCTTATGCAACACATCCATCTACCTCTACCTCTTGCATCCATCCATCCATCACCCCAATCCACCACACACACACAAAAACCCTCCCCTGTCCCCTCCCAAACAACACTAGCCCCGCCGATCCCTTAACTCACTAACCCCAATCCAACTAGCCCCCCGCCGATCCCTTAACTCACTAACCCCAATCCATCCCCCTAACCCGCTAGCAACAACAACGGTCATATCCCTGTCCACCACCACTGGAGACGATGTGGGGCGGCGGGCTGTCAGCGGAGGGGGTAGGATCCGGATTCCCGGATTCCTTTTTTTTGTTAGTTCTGTAGTTAGTAGTGTAGAGGATTGTTAGGGCGTGTTGGGTAGGCGAGGAGGAAAGGTAAGGGAGGGGAGGATGCTGGGATGGAACTGGGATGGGGAGATGAGTGTTGGTGGCGGTAGTGGTGGTGGCTGCCGCTGATGGTTTTGTTTTGTTTTGTTTTGTACTGTAGAGTGTACTGTATGTTTGGTTGGTTGGATGGGAGGATAGGTGGATCGTGTCGCCGGTGAAGGAGATGTCTCCGAAGGCGCGCCGTTGCGTGAGGGGGGGATGATGGATTTAGAGTGTGGTGAGTGAGCGGCGACAGATTTGACTACCGTGCCTGCCGTCGACGAGTCGAGTGATTTGAGTTCTTCTTCACGCGTTGTATGTGTCTGGCTGTTGATCTGTTGATGTCTCGTAGGTTAGCTTCAAACATTATTTCACCTCATTCCCTCATTCCACCCTTCCACCCTTCCCTCACCCTCTCTCCACCCCTTCCCTCACTCACTCACCCATCTACCCCTTCACCCCTGTCCTCACCCCTTCAGCCTTCCCTCACCTCACCCTGTCCTCACCCACCCACACTGTCCTCACGTCTCTCCCCTTCATACCCCATCTGGCTACGTAACATCCCCATCTAGACTCCCGCGTCCCGATTAGGTGGGGGGAGGCAAGGGAGGACTGACGTGATATCCCCATTGAGCGTTTGGGAGTGGAGGTACACGTAGCTGGGGAAAAGGTACGGAGATGATCATATAGATTGGCTACCACAGTAGAGTGCCGTATGTAGGAATCCCACGACGCCCACCTTCACCCACCTTACTTGCGATACGTCTAACTGGATGTGCTTCATCGTATCGGACTGCATACATGTACCATCTACCGTTCTACTGCACGTTACGTTGTACATACCGTATTATCACCCTCCCTCTCTCCCACTGTCTTCTGTTTTCCTCACCCTCCGAGATGCAGCTACAGTACAGCTGCATGATGGCGCTATACTTCTTTGGGAGGTTGTGTCCTCGCCGTTCTTTCCATTTTGGGGACCCCTGCGATGCGATGCGGTTGATGGGTGGTGCTTCGTGTGTGCTGTGTGGTGTCTGGCTGTGTCTGGCTGTGTTGTGTTGTGTTGTGTTGTGTTCAGTTGTGGTGCAGCGTACAGAGGGATATGCAGTGAGCCTTGTTGAGGGACAGGTAGGTGGGTGGACGGAGTGTGTTGGGTGCATGTTTGTGTGGTATTGGGTGTGTTGATTGGAGTGGATTGGAGGAGTTAATTATACGACTGTTACTGTGATTATACGACCTCCTGTCTCTGATACTACCGACACCGTAGAACTGTTATTATCGTGTTGCACTCAATTCTACTCTACTCTATCTTCTACTCTATTCACATTCCACCATCATGGCCCATGCCCCCTCCCTCCCATACCCACGTCCACTCCCATACCCAAACCCACAACGCCCATCCCTGCCCTTCCGGTACGCTGCTGCGATGCACGGTACATCCCATTCCCCATCCCCGGCTCCAGCCCTCCCC